>CAKALG010023529.1:0-18218 GCA_916700815.1 Helicolenus hilgendorfi
CTGCTCTGCTGCTGGGGGACTTTGGCCAGCGTGCGCTTGGATACCAAATCCTGTGGAAAAGCAAAGAAAAGGGTTTGTGTTAGCATGATTGATCACACTGGCAGCGTAGTGCATGTGAGGGAGAAACATCCAATCTAGTTCAGAGCCATTTATACTGAAGGACCATTGGCATTCACATCGCGTTGACATTTGCGAGACACGTTATCTGGCTCAGCACTAATGGCTGGGAAAAAAAGGATAAGAGAGCTTTTTTAGGTGCTGACATCTGAGTGTTGGAGCTCAGTGACCTTTATTGACTGAACAGCAGTTATCTCACAGCTCCTCAGCACAGCACAAATCACAGTCATTAACATTGTGTGGCACACCGCATAGCCAACATATAACGGATCCACGCTGTGACACAGACATCTGTGATCAGCAAGCAGGGCTGCAATGTGGTGCAGTATAGGTCAATGTATATAGAAGGTACTCATAGGGTCGAAGCTCCCACTGAGGACACTTTTGATTACAATCTGTGAACTCCGATTAATGTTGAAACCACACATTTATTGCCAGGAAGTCAGCACATAATGCTACTTCACGGTGGTCTGGACAAATGTCAGGAGTGAACTTTGTGAAACATGAATTAGTGATTTTACGAGACGGATCTAAGCAATAAAACATTTTTAAAAGATATAACAGATGAAGATTCCTGCACTAAGTAGCTTGTGAGCTACCAGTAGCTCGCTAACCGTTTCTGAGCGGCTGGCTAAAAGTTCAAAGAATATGTACGTTAGTTTGATAACACGAAGTTAGAAGTAGTACAGCGATTCTCAAAGTGGGGTTCGTAGCACTCTTTCAGGGGGTCTGTGAAATAATTAGCTATAAATTATAAAATTGTACTGTATCATTGACAAGGACATATCTACAAATGTGGACCATTTGCACCAATAAAACAAGCATACTGCGTCCATTACTCCCACCCACGTTAGCTTTGAGCCAATACAAACACTGATATGATTGTGACACATCACGTCAATCTGTCATGAATCAGTCACTTCACTCATGGCTCAACAGACTGTTCCTGCTGCTACTTAGCTTAGCTAGCCAGCTGGCGAGCGTGGAGGAATATTTGAGTCAGTCCACATCCTCAAGTGACACTAAACCCAAACTAGCTAAATTGAGAAGACATGACGACAGTTATATCGAGCGACAGCCATGAAGCCAGCCAAGCTAAAGCAACATCTGATTACAAAGCAGCCAGAATATCCGGGCAAAACAAAAACAAAGTGCATGCGGTTAACGTGATTCAAATTGAAATGTCTTTCAATTAGTATTTAGGCTGAAAAATTATAGAATAAAAATAGTTCCAATGGCATTTAAGAGTAGAAATGGTAGTAAGCACCATGCTTAATCGGTGTTACAATCATGAGAGGGTCCTTGGAAGATTTCCCCCCCTTTAAGGTGTCCCTAGCCCCAAAAAGTTTGAGAACTGTCTTAGTCAACCTGTTTAAATTCAATCAAATTCACGGACAACCCGCCCCTTTCTGTCACAAACTGATTATTTGCTAATCAGCTGTCAATTCAACGAGTTACGCTGCTTTCAAGTTTGGTTACATCAGTGATGCCATAACATTAGGCGATGTTAGTAGACTAGCAAGCGCACACCACATTTGACAATGACCGCAGTAACAGAGTTGTTTTCTTTCAGGACTGTGAATTACAAATGTGTGTGTCTCATTTGCGGTGTGAGCGTGTCAGTCGATAAAAGATGTAACGTCGAGCGCCACTTCACCAAAGTCCACGGCAACTTTTAATGGGACTTTCTGGCTGGTAGCAGTCTACGAACAGAGAAGGTACAGGAGCTTAAAAAAACACTAGAAGACAACAGTCTGTCACTGACGAAGAGGGCCAAGAGAGCAGCAAGAGAGTCTTCGTTTACTGGTGCACATCGTAACGAAACACAGAAAGCCCTTCGCATATTGTGGGATTGTAAAAGAGGCGATGACTGCGGTGGCTGAAACGTTATTAAAGGACCATAAAAGTAAGACAGAAATTATGTTTGCTATTGGCGATGTACAACTTCTTTGAGTAGATCTCGGCCACTTTCATTTTTAAATTAGCTCTCAGAAGAAAAAAGGTTGTGAACCACTGGTATAGAAGATCATTTGGTCTTGTGCTATTCTTCTCGGTCCATTATTTACAATATCTATATCACTACTTTTAATTTCCTGTCTCCATTATCTTAGTCCTCATCAAGTTGAGAACAGAAATATACAAAACAGATTTTTTTTAAAAAGGCAACATTGTGAATCTAACAGCAGGCCATAGAGCCGCTCTTTCCATGACACTTATATCACCGTGATGCTGCCTTTGTTTGTCTCACTGGCGGAGACATGCTGCGCCACAGAAAAGGCTGCAAATGGGCAAAACAAACTCAGCAGGGAAAACATCATTCCCATGTGTTTCAGTGACCATTTGACATGCTATAATTGTTCAAATTGTAGCTATAATAGAATTGTACAAGACCAGATTATCTTCTAACACACACAGCATATACACACAAATAAATCAGCTTAAATGGGCAAACCCGTTGGAGCTACAGACAGCAGCTTGTTAGCTTAGTTTAGCATAAAGACTAGGAAAATGTGGAAACACCTACCCTGGCTCTGTACCTTTATACTTAACAGACAAATATGAATGTAGTGTCATTGTTTTGGGAGCCAATACCTTTTCAATCAATATTGTCATCTAACTCAGCAAGAAAGCGAACAAACACATTTACCAAAATGCCGAACTATTCCTTTGAAATTGTTTAGTGTTTTAAATGCATTATGTAAAGCACTTAGAATTGCCTTTGTGTATAAAATGTGCTATACATATAATCAACACAAATTATGTATACTGTAGGCTATATTATCTCCTTTGGTTGCAAAAAGAAGTCTGATTTTATATAAGTCTCTGGCCCTGTTCAGACCTGGTATTAAACTCCGTCCTCAGCGATCCAATCACAAGTGGACAGCTTTAAGTACAGGTGTGAACACACTCAAGACGCATTGAGGACGCATTGAGATCGGATCTTTCAGACCACATTCAGAGGTGGTCTGGGCCACATATGACCACATTATTTTAGCAGTGTGTAGTGAATGCGTCCTGGCCACATTAAGGACCACCTACTCATCTGATGTCCAGCTGGGATCACCGCGCCCCTCCGGTGAATAAACAGGCAGACACGGGAGCTTGTCAGCATGGAAATGGCCTCTTTGCTCTACTGTATCCTGTCGGTACAACTGTATCTTATTAAAATATATCTTGTTTATAGGCTACATAATCTACAGACTCTCAGACTAGGCACAGGAACCCTGCTGTACCCCACTGTTATCTGGCAAAAGCAGCGGTGCTCGTGGCGCGGAGGTCCCCGGGGACCGCCGGTACAATAACCTTTTATTTTGATGTTAAAACAGTGAACCAGAATTAACGAATATGTAGGATATTACTACTGACATTCATGTAATATTACGTCACAACGGCTGCTGTATTAGCCGTGTGTTTACTACGTGTTTATGAGCGGGGAAGTGAGATCAGATCACAAGTGGTCACTGAAGATGCATGTGGAGACACATTCTAAAGCCAGGTGTGAACAGATGTACTTAAAGCTGTCCACTTGTGATCCGATCACTGAGGACACGTGTTAATACCAGGTCTGAACGGAGCCTACTTCTCACTTGATTTATTACCTCAGTAAACATTGTAAACGTGAGTTTATGGTCTCAATCGATAGTTCCAAGTCTTCTTCAATACAGCATGATGTTCATTTAGTAAATTATGGTCCCATTTAGAGTCAAATAGACCATAAAGCAGGGATGCTTTAGGGCGTGGCTACCTTGTGATTGACAGGTCACTACCACGGCGTTGTCCGGTCTGGGAGTTGTCCGTGTTTTCGTCTTACAACGTTAACCTTTTCACGGTGTGTTTTCAGTTCATGGAAGTTAATTGTAACATTTTTGGTCGCCTAAAAATGTCTTATTCTGCTTTCGGTCGTACTTAGCTCCACCTTCTAATGTCACTTCTGGTTGCAAAAAACTAACATGGCGCAAGCCAAAATGACAAACTCAAAGCTTCAAAACAGCAGTCCATAAACCAATGGGTGGCTGGTGTCTGGTCGGTTGAAGGCGACTCAGTTTAGTGACAAATCAAATACAGATCCAGTTTTCAAAAGGCAAGTGACAGAGTGAAACCCAGATCATCCTCCAGCCTGTTAGACTGAAACACATCTGTCCAGATGTATTCACCAACAACAAGAACAGCAACAACACATTCAGTTTATATTTAACATGTGCATCAGTGATGCTGCATCTTAAACAGACTGTGTTTCATCTGTGTAGTAGACCTGACAGTGAGCGATCAACTGTGCGTGGCGCGCAGACGACACGGAACAGCCAAAAGCTTTGGTGAGCCGTGTGCACAGCTGTTGTGTTCAATGATGCTCGTTGACATGTACACCAATATGAAGCAAGGGGAGGTCAGTGACCTCCACTGTGTTTTGGAGTCTCAACACTGAATATTGAGGGGGGAAAACTGACTTTCTTTTAGCTTTTGGAGGCATTTGATGATGGTTATTACAAATATGTGGAGGGGAAAAATTTCCATTTTCATACAGTATATCAGGGTCACGTCACCCCGTTTTTATTTTTTATTTTACTACTAACATTGTTGTCTTAATAATGTATTAATGTAATATCCCATTATGATGATTTAATTATCAATGTTAGGACACATTTTGGTCAGCAAATACCCAGCTGAATACCCTGGTCTACTGAAGCCCTCGACAACATCTGCTTGACGAGTCCAGCGTCTCTAGGATGAGAGATTGTTTACAGCTTGTCTGCCACAATAACACATCTCCAGCATGTATGTGCTCATGAGACCAAGCAGAGATGATGTGCCCCCAGACAGCAAGTCTCTGGGGATGGACTGCCAACACTGAAGTCATTCTGGTAGCTTCCCATAGTCTCTTTAAAAGAGAGCAGCAGCAGTAGCTCAGCATGGGGGGAGAGAGAAAATGTTCAGCCTGAGGGAGCCGGCAACACGCAACAACACGGCCACAAACAATGGCTCAATGTACCGCAGAGTAGCGTCGTGTCAAAAGGAAAAGCACCATCCAACGCTGCCTCCTAAAGTGCTGCATTTGTTATTAAAATAAAACAACTTACTTGGTACCTAATTTTTCATGTCCTTACCTGTTTACGCTAAAAGCACGAAATGAAAAATGATATTGCTCCGTCTGTTATTTTTGCAATAATACCCCATTACTTTTCCTTCCTGTAAGACATCAATATTTAATGGTTGATGCATCACATAAGAGTTTATCTAAGAAACCCAGAACCACTTGCAATAAGCAATACAATATCAAACTGACAGACATCACATAAAACATTTAATTTCATGGATTTTAAAGTGGCAATGCAGAGTTTAAAGTATTCCTACTCTCTCTCAGTCTACTGCCTGCAGTAATAACCAGGGTGACGAAGGTGTTGCAGGAGCAATGCAGGCTGACATCCAGTTCTCCATATTTGCTCTGGTCAACCCTCTCTTATGTCCCACCCCAACATCTATTTTCAGCTGGAAACACATGAAATCAGATCTTAACGTACTTTTTCTGTAAAGTATATGACTCATAGTGGAGATACAGTATATATCTATTAGGGCTGTCAAAGTTATAATAACAAAATCGCAGCTTGGGGCAAGTCATAGTCAAGTCAGCACACTGACACACTGACAGCTGTTGTTGCCTGTTGGGCTGCAGTTTGCCATGTTATGATTTGAGCATATTTTTGTATACTAAATGCAGTACCTGTGAGGGTTTCTGGACAATATTTGTCATTGTTTTGTGTTGTTTACTGATTTCCAATAATAAATATATACATACATTTGCATAAAACAAACATATTTGCCCACTCCCAAGTTGATAAGAGTATTAAATACTTGACAAATCTCCCTTTAAGGTACATTTTGAAAAGATAAAAAATGTGATTAACTATGGACAATCATGCAATTAATCAAGATTAAATATTTTAATGGATTGACAGCCCTAGTAATACGATCTCATGTCTGACTGATGTTGGTGGAGTGTAAACTTCCCTGGATCTAATACAGAGCAGGATCAAGCTGCTAACGATAGCCTACACTCCACACAGTGAGGAAATGTTCCAGTCCTAAACATAATGTAACCTGTTATCCTACATGATAATCTAGACAGTTAATTAAAGTTCAACTTGGTTTGGGAAGTAACTGCTTTAGGTTGAGCTAGTAGCAGACGTGCTTACGACTGCAGCTTTGTTAGACACACTATTTAATAAATTTCTTACTCTTTTGCTAATAAAGGGTTCATTAATGCCCTTTCATGTTGTCATGTTGTGAGGATAAAAGACACTAACACCTTGTTTACCACCAAAATATAATGCATTAGACACGAGCACTTTATCATATTGTATGTTCATGTTAAATGTTGGCATTCACAAACAACAACAACTCTGTATTTATTGTTATCTCGATGTCTAGGAAGTGATCAGACTGCACTGGCAGTGCAATGATCAATAAATCAATGAGCCGTGTAATTAATATCAGGCACGATGGAGGGGCAATGAATCAAACTGCAGACTAACCTTGTTGACACTATTATTATTGTTGTTGTTCCTGTTCATTAAAATGTATTTAACCTATTTGTACAACAATATTTGTGCAGGGTAATTTTTATTAAAGTAAGAAAACGACAGCAGATGCAACCAGAAATGAGGAGGGAGGGTAGCAGGCAGTGGGAGGGCAGGGGGGAGGGAATCTTTGAAAGCTTCCTGTGTAGCCTTGGGGGAGTTGAACAGACTACTGCCAAGCCAACATCACACGACCAAACGGCCTGCTGGGACGACTGAGTTTCTAAGAACACGCTCACCGAAAGCAAGCTGAAACTAAAACCTAAGAAGGAGGGGGAACGTTCTGTTAGCGGTTCTCTTACTGTACATCTCCCTTCACTCTGCTTGTGGACAGAATATATAATAAATACAGAGAATACATTTGGGTGAATTTCTCACGAGTCAGAAAAAAGTGCGACATGGCGACAAATATGGAGGCCAGGTTGGTTGAGCTGTGGCAACACGCACCTCTTTAATGTTTCCAAATTTGCCAAATTTCATGGCAATCAATCCGATAGTTGTTGGAGATATTTCACCCAAAACCACAAAGGTCAGCCTCATGGTGACGTTGAGATATTTCACTCTGGAACAAATGGTATCTGAGGTTCTCCACTTAGAATGTTAAATTAATCAGTACACCATGCATCACCACCACACCACAATGTTGGATTTATGTTGTTTATATATTACTTCAGGCAGGCAGGGGGCTTTACAAGTTGCTGAACTGCACCAGTGATAAATATCTGGGGGTCGAACAGACTTCAGGCTGAACTACAGGAACGAGCAGCCGGGGCTTAATCGATTACTCATGTATATCGAGCCTAAGTGGCACTGCCTTTGGGTCAGGTCTTGCTCAATTTCTCCCTTAACAGCTCTGTTCAAACCGGCTGCTATAAAAGACATTTGTTGCTGAATTATTTCTTTGGATTTCCAGCCTCACAAACGTCCCTGAGGCCACAGGATCTGGATGGCTTGGGAGAGAAATGTCGGTTTGCCGCTGAGCTCAAATTATATGGTCCAGAGTTAAGATCTAGTATTTTTTCTCTAATATCTGACATCGTTTAGTACTCCGTATCTCCATTTATCCATATCTGCTGTAGATTTTGTGGTCATTTTAAGAAAAACAAACTGCAGCTCTTTTGTTTCAACAGTTTCTCACTCTGACAGGCAGCATCACAAATGTTGTGAAAGACATTTGGTGCTTTGTCACCAGCCTGGATCTCATCCTATCATGTGCTCATTTTAGTTTTCACTTGCATGTTTGTGACAACAGAGTGACCTATTCATGATGTCCCCAACCAGGAGATTCAACCATGTGCTTCCAGTACGTATGGAGACCGTTGGATAAAGGCTACATAGACATATTAAGCACTTGTTTTGTATTAGTTACTCAGCTTTGACTCACATGCTCAGCTGCTGCTGAGTCAGTCTGTTGATTGGTCAGTCAGTCGAGGCATGTTGCAACACAGATACACAGATTTAGGCCCTTTGCCATGAATTTGAGCATATTCTTCTCAAGGATTCATTTAGGGTTGCAACTAGGGCTGTCAAAGTTAACGATAATAACGCGTTAACGCAAATTCATTTTAACGCCACTAATTTCTTTAACGCATTAACGCAGTCGATCTTTCGGAGGCTGTAGCGGGCTCAGTTTTAAAGCTAGAGTGAAGATACTGGCATCATATGAAACTATAAAACTAAGGAACCCATTGGTACCAACCATGTCATGCTAGCTTGTCACGAGGGAGGCTAAATAACGCTCCAAACTTACGCTAAAGTTTGGCGAGGAAAAACTGGCTTGGCCATTTTCAAAGGGGTCCCTTGACCTCTGACCTCCACATACGTGAATGAAAGTGGGTTCTATGGGTACCCACGAGTCTCCCCTTTACAGACATGTCTACTGAGGGTTTCTGGACAATATCTGTCATTGTTTGTGTTGTTAATTGATTTGATTATTAAATATATACACACATTTGCGTAAAGCAAGCATATTTACCCACTCCCATGTTGATAACAGTATTAAATATTTGACAAATTCCATTTAAGGTACATTTTGAACAGATAGAAAAATGGCCGCTTAATTTGAGATTAATCGCGATTAAATATTTGAATAGATTGACAGCCCTAGCTGCAACAAATTATTATTTTCATTCTGACGATTATTTTTTCAATTAATCAATTCATTTTGTCTATAACATGTCAGAAAAATGTGGAAAATGCCCGTTATAATTTCCTACAGACCAACATGACATATTGAAATGTCTTGATACCGACGCACAAGGCATCATTTAGCGTCTGTATGAGAAGCACAAGGCTTTCAACTAACATCCACGTCATTATTTGACGCTCAGAGCAAGGGCTCAGCATTAAGAGCGAGAAAGTCTGCTAAGGGCGGGTGGGAGTTATGGTGGATGTTAAAAAAACACAACACTTTTACTCAAGGGGCCGACGTTGGTGTCCCGTGTGAAACCAAAAGTTGAATGATTTTTACTGACAACATCACGTGACACTATGCCACAGTCACATGACGTTACGTCCGTAGCTTACATTATGTTACTAGCGTACTTATGTTAAGCTCAACCATGATGTTTTTCCTAACTAAGTAGTTTTGTTGCCTAAACCTAACCGTCACCGTTTCACAATGTTTACCACATGTGAACCATCAGCCGCAAGATTCTACGCAAAAGGCTGCCCAAGCGGCAAAATATGACGCATAGGGATGAGATCTCGATGCTTGTTTTGTCTGACCAACAGTCCAAAATCCAAAGATGTTCATCATGTGTGACAAAGAAAAGCATTAACATCCTCACATCTGTATGAAAGTGAATAGTAAACCCTTCTCCGAAACACAGTAAAAATGTTTTTCTCTCCATCCAGTCTAACTTCCTCTACGTCCTGGAAGCAATTTTGAAAGTGATTGCTCCATTAGGAATATATTAGAGGCTGTGTAAGCCATGATGGTTGTACTTGCTCACTCCTCTCAGCTCCACCCTGCAGCAGAAAATTGGATTTCACAGCTCACAAACAAACTGCCAAGAGAGCAGCAAGTGATAAACTCAAACTCCAGGCTTCAAATCCACCATCCTTTCAGAAATTTATGGGCGACATTACCAGCAGACACTATATCAGTATGTTCTGTTGCCTACAGACTGTGGTTCAGTAAACCTACAGTGTAGACAGCATGAATTAAATATAAGGTCTGTGCTGGAAACAGGGAAGTGACCTTGTTTGCAGCTTTCATAAATACATTGAAAAGGATGAAGAACACAGTGGTGTGTTTCAATGTGTTTGAATGCTCCACAGAGAGCTGGCTACACACTGAAAATACTATTCAGTGAACGAATTAAACCACTTTGAACGACAGCAGCCAGTGAAAACAATCAATCAGTTCAGTTTGTATCCACATCAGTTTTGACATTTACACAGCCTGTACTGCTCCCATAAAAGACACATAATGTTAAGGGCACAGAGGACGGTTATACAGCCATGTAAATATGTTGAACATGGAGAACAGCTGGAGGGCAAGATTGCTCTGTGTGTGTTATTGCTGATAACATTATCACATTATTATAAGATGCATATGCATTGTTAGGATTAATGGTCTGTCGGGCTGTAACAATATTCATCATGGTGCTTGAAAAAACAGGTTGCAATATTTACCAAATAGGATCGATAACGACTCCCTAAAGGTACTCGTTTCCATATGTGAACTGTTAGAAAAGTGTCATCTGTTGACAGAGTGGTCTGCCTGCAAAAACTGCTTCATTTCAAGTTATCAGGCAAATTCTATTATTTGCATTGTGCACTGAAACCTTCAGAAATATAAGTATTATTTAAAAGATAAAAATAGTGGAGCTAGAAAGTACATGTTTTACATACTAAGGAGGAATAAATAAGGAATTTTGATAACGCTTTATTTTACAGGTCCGTAATTTGAGAATTAGTTCTTTATACTTTCCAAGGAAGCTTCCCTAAAAAGAACGATACTTTTGTTGTGATTATTGGTAAAATACAGACATTATTCACTTGGTACATAGAGGTTAGCTGAACATGCAAACCCATATGAATAATCAAGTGTCCAATAATAAATGAATACTTAAAGTTAGGTCGGTAATCTTGATAAACTAGCAAGAGTATGATAGATTTTGAATATACAACCGATAAACCCAGCCCAGTGTTGCCAACTCTTTTCCAATGACAGTAGCTAGCAGTACTAGCTGCAAAAGTCGCTAAATCTAGCCCCAAATTATCATTAGAAACATAAACATATTATAATGAACGTGAACGGCGAACATGGATATTGTTCACAGCATAGCAAGCGTGTCTACCTACCTGAATGATTCGACGGGTTTATTACGTTCCTGTGATAGCCACAGATACCGGATGTTTTTCTTTTGTTGTCAGAGCATTTCATTTGTTATTTGCTGTCGGGATAAAATGAGAATTTCAACAAATACAACAAAAAATGTTGGTTTTTTTAATCTAATTAAGCCTATTTTCCATAATATAATTACTTCTATCCAGGAATCTGTCTAGGTCGTTTTTCAGAAATTACAGACCTGTAAATTAAAGCATCACAGTTTGTATACAGTGTGTATTATACCAAACTATAGGCGAATGTATGCAATCCTACTCTGTAACGGTAGTACCTGTAATACCACAGTCTCCTCACAGTCGCTCGTGCTACCGGGGCTCATTCTATACATTTTAATCTTGACCAAAATCTTCTGACACAATATACTGTAGGTCATTTCATATCAAGATAACGATATATATCACTATATCATATATCACATGGTCTGTGAATTAAATACTTGAAAAATGAAAAGTATTTTCTCATTTAATTAAGAACTACGGAGCAAAATGATCAGATTTTCTGAGAAATTTGAGTTAGTATGTGCTTGTAATTTTGTATCACGATATCTCGATAGGATTAGTGTTTGGAAAGGTCATTCAAACTATAAAGAACATATACATATAACATACAATGTCACCTCTACCACCTGCTCTATGAGTCTGCTGCCAAGGCTGACAATAAATCTGTATTTCCCGTCTCTAACTTTAGACACTGTACAGCTACTGTACATCCATCTCTGCACAGTGACTCAATCAATTTTCTATTCCTCCCCGAGGACTCCGCCGATTGGTTGATCCTCCTTCGTCACCATAGTCACGACCTTTGTACAAGGAGACTCTTGAGGTCCTTCTGAATGCAGTGAGGCAGCCCATCACCATCCGATTAGCCTTTCACGAGCCAGAGGTACTGAGATGAGAGTAGTGTTGGTGGTCTCTCTGCCTATGAATAACAAATACCTCCCTAGTGTGCATATGTAGGGTCACCGTGCAGCTGTGACTGCTTTATTACTGCAGTGAAAATATCGGCGTAATCACAATATACACATTTTATATTGTTGTTGTCTTTGTATGCAACTGGCCTTCGATGAGGGCTAAATGCTTTTTGGAGAGTTAAGAGTTATTGTGAAACAAAGCACTTTTCCAAACTGTTCTGGCATCTGTAATGAAGTGTGAATTGATAATAAAGTGGGTGGGGAGGGGGGGGAGCAGAAGCCCTTGCTGATGAAAGACTTAATTATGTAATCCCATTTTCTTTTTAGTGAGCAGAGAAGACGCCAGAGGGACGGGAAGCCTCCCACAACCACATAACCACACGCACTAACAAATATGCAACACACAATGCGGCAGGCTAAAAGCACGCTAACAAAAGATGGCAGGCAAAAACATGGGAGCTAAATGATTCATGACATGTTGGAGCCACGCTGCACCGACTATTCACACAGTTTTAAAGATCGTCTGGGGATGGAAACACTGAGTCTGTCTGGCTCAGGCCGTCTGGGACATGAAGGCCTGGATGCTAAAGGGAACGAGCAGTAATCTTCTCAAGGTGGTCCACTGAACTTGTAGTTTTAAGTTTCAATATTTATATATTCACAATGGATCAAATGAGTGTGTCTAATGAGAGACATTCCAGGTCTATTCAACGCCATATAGACAGTTGTTACTCCGTGTCAGTTGAATGCGTAAATACACAACAGTTTGCTAAACATTCATCATAAACACTTTATGCGGTGATAATATGTCAGTGTTGTGTTTACAGCGTGCTGCGCTGCCCCCTAGTGGCCAAACAGGGCTGATTTCAGTCACATTGTTCCTGGATTATTATGTCAATATTGTGTGGTCAAAAAACAATAAGTACATGTTTAATACAACACCTCTGCATCTTCTACTAATGTTAATGAGTAGCAGGTTCTCATAGGAAGTTCATGCTTCAATACTCACAGCTAAGGACGTCACGATACCAGAAATGTAGTAGTCGATAATAATAACAGTGAAATTCCATAATTTTCTATTCTAATTCAATACCACGGTAAAAAACAAAAACAAATCCCTACTCACAACTAAAAGAGTACAAATGATGACAAAAATAAATGTTGCCAAGCTTGAGGGAGCTGCTGCCTCATCTGCCGCCATCTTGAAAAGGTGGGATTTTGAGATATCTGCCTCATGCTGCAATCTCACACATAAGCACTACAGGGGTAAGAAAAATATATATTGTTTTGTAATTTGGGTGAACTGATCCTTTAAAATATGACTTTGCCATTTTCATCTGTCATCACCTATAAAGATGATGAGTTATCATTTCAAACCTGATAGCTACAGCAAAAAATTGCAAGTTAAGGTAACAAAGAGCCAATAGATGTGATTGTGAATAATGCAGCAGTGAATCATTTAACAGGACCTATTAATGCTTTTGTGCATTTTCTCTAGATTTTTGTGCATGTAAAAGGTCTGCAAAGTTACAAAGCCCGAAGTCCACGGCAACGGGAGTTAGTCTCCTCTACAGAAACACTGCTCCTGAACTGCTTGAGACGCCTTGATTGAAGTCCTGCCTTATGTAACGTGGTGATGTCACTAAGTACCATATTTGCATAATAGCTTCCTAGCGGCTTGTTTGGTTCGGTTGACCAATCACAACAGTAGGCTAGCTGACCAATCAGAGCAGACCGGAATTTTTGGGTAGGTGGGTCAGAAACCAAACTTATAAGTATGCACCTGAAAATAAGCACAATAGGTCCTCTTTAATGATATTTTATACTGTAAGCTTTATTGCTCTACAACATAGTCTCACTCTTCAGTGGAGAAGCGTATTGGGAATATTACATTTCATATGTGAATAGTCTTGTCAACTATTTATCTTTCGGAGGAGCACTGGAGTTCTCCAGCTGCCACTGGAGGAGTTATAACCACATTAGTCCGACTCTGACAAGGCACTTCTTTCAACACCAGCGCATAACCACCATTCATAACTCTCACTGATAGCCTTGAGCATTTAACAATTACTCTTTACTGTTAAAGGCAAAACGTTAAGAGCATCTGCTGAACTGCTGAAAATGGATTTCCCCTTTCACATCGGGCCTTGGCACTCAATGATAGGAACGGGACATTTTATTTAGTGGAAATACAAGATCCACTTAGCGGCAGACAGCTTTTGGCAGGGAAAAAGACAAGCGTTTACTGGCTCTCAGAAGATGGATGAGTAGGAATAAACCGGTGAGCAGTTCATATAGAGCACCGCGCCCGTCGCCCTTAAACCACACCACACTAAAACATCCTCTGAATAAATTAGCTCTGATGAAATCCCATCACACTGACAGCTCCATTTATTTTCTTGACAGCATGAGGTACACAGTGTTACCATCTTTTCTTCTGCTTTCTTTCTCTTCCCCGATGCCCAAATAAGACCTATGGAAAGGTCTAGGTGTACACGATTAACTAATTTTTATCGCTGAATTTGACTGTTATAACTAACATGTTTACATAAGCAGATGTCCACATTGTGGTTTTGTCGCTTCATCTTTTTGTAGAGTAGTCTAATCACATTACTCATGTCCCTATGGTTAAAAAAGGCACTGCTGTGTCTTTGATCTGGTTCACTTGCTGCACACTTTAGTTTGACCTCGTTGCGACTGGTGGAGAGGTTGCGCAGTGTGTAGCAATAAGCTAGCTGTCAAACTAACATAGGCCCAGGTGTTGTTTCAGAATCTCAAGATCCAAGAAACATGCTTTCATTTGAGGTGGACTGAGATGCGACAGCTGTTTTAGCAACATTACAGCTCATTTTTTTGGTTTTCTGGCCCACAACTTTACTGTTTTGGTTGAGTCTAAGCACTCTCATCAACCCACTGGACACTAACTGTCAACGTGTCCTCATACAACGGTTCGTATGATATCTTACGAAAAGTCATTCCTCATTTTTCGTGCGTTTTCCTACGAATGTCAATTTCAAAGCCAGATATTTCCCTCAAAGGATTTGGTGGAGTCCAAAACAGAGATAAAAGAGAGTGTGTATTAAATTATTTGGGTAGCCAGAAACATAGTCTTGCGATACCAGACAATCGGAGATCTCCACCTACCGAACGTCTGCGGATTTCTAAATGCAAAGTTGTTGGTAGAATAGTGGTGAGAACGGCCGCGAACAAACCTACGCCCCTTACATTTAGGCCAATCACAACCATTTATCTATATGGATGAGGACAGGGGGCTGCCAAATGGGGATAACGTGCTATCGTGGTCAACGTGGCCCAGGACGCGGTTCCGGGGGACGGAGCCAGAGATTCTGGGATGAATAAAACCTGCAACCGCGAGTCACGTTCTGGATCCATGTACTAACTATGTAACTTTGAACAGCAGCAACAATAAGTGAACCGTGTATCTCTTAGCACATTAGCAAAGCTGCTGTAGCAACAACAGATCTGTGCATGTGTTTGTGCTACGACAGTGTTTACAAGCACACAGCTTCTGCATGATTTATTTGTCATGTAACGTCTGTACTTAAGTTACGCCACTTCCGTAGTTATTTTAACCCAAACCACGATCTTTTCCTAAACCTAACAAAGTAGTTTTGTTGCCTAAACCTAAACCAAGTTGTTTCCTGTGAAGACAAAAGTTTATTTCGAAAAGACTATATGCACACTCACATATTGCTTGACATTTGTCACATGTTGCTGGACATTCGTAGGAAAATGCACAAAAAATGAGGAATAACTTTTCTTAAAAGATATCATATGAACCGTTATAAGGATACATAGACCAGAAACACAACTCCAAGTAGATGCTAATGTTTCTCTGTGTCTGCTAGATGTGTAACATATTCACCAATTCAATTTATACAGTTATATGTCAACAAGTTATGCTTCCCCCCAGAGGCCACAAATCAATTAACACAGGTTAAAAGCAACACACAGCATCACATTATGACAAACGACACCTCCAAACTATATTTATATCCACCTCCTGAGTTGCTTTGTGACATGAACTGAAGAAAGACGGCTTTGCGGAACAAAAATGAAAAGCTGCTGTTCTGTTTGTGTAAAAAAAAAAAGAGCCTTCAGAGTTTTGAGATAGAATATACTGTAACGGGTCAAATAGTGCTGATGAAAAAACCTGTTCAACACAGCAACAGAGAAAAACAAACAAACCCACAGCAACAACCTCCAACAGAGACACAATGGGGATTTAGGGATTGTTCAAACCCACAAAAATGTATTTCTAATTCTAGCGTAGATCCAGAAAGATACCAAATATATCAGGTTGAATTTAGGGTAAAATAACTCAATAGAATTATGCACAAGACAACCATCATTTTCCCATTTGATATCACAGTGGAGCCATAACAATAAAGTCTTAAAATAGTGCTTAAGAGGCCTCTTGATTTATTTACTGTAATTAGTAAATAACTTTTATTATTACATGTATTTCTACTTCATGCCTCTGAAAAGTGAAACAGTGTCTGAAATGTTTCCGTTACTGCAGCTTCTCAGTGCCTGAGGCACTGTATTTTAGATAGCGTTCGTCTAAAGTTGCATCCAATTAACAGCCCCTTCGGTGGCTGCCAGGATGAGTCATTCCTGTCTCCAAATATAACCTGTTTTCATCACCGAGCAGATTAACACACCTTCACAGATGCACCTTAACACATAACTTAATGTATAAGCTACCACGCTCCACCGGGGCTGCAGCTAACAATTATTTTCATTATGGATTCATCTTTTGGTCAGATAATAAGTGAAAAATACCCGTAAGGATTTTCCAGTCCAAAATGACATCTTCAAATGTCTTGTTTTGTCTGATTAACAGTCTAAAACCTATATATATATATATACACACTGTATATATATTCAGTTTACTATCACATGAAACCAATTAATGTTTTGCTAGAAATAAATGATTACTTAAAATTGTTCTTTTTCCTTTCTTTCTTCTTCTTATCAATCAACTAATTGATTGTTTCTGCTCTTATCTTCATCACACAGGAACGAACAATGAAGTACAGCTGTGCGGTTGAAATTTATATGTTTTTCCAATTTTTTGCCAATTTTGAGTGACATCATAATACGGCAAATATACGCAAAATCACAATGTATCAAATCGACGTTCAAAATGACGACACGTGGTCTACTTTAATGCATTAAATCAAAGTTGAACACTATGATGAATCACTTAGAATTACAATTTGCTTGGAATTATCCAAATTCAACAACATATTTTTGTATAAAGATAACAGTACACGAGTCAATAAATATTAATTATTAGTTGTCACCCAGACTTGCAGCACTCACACTGCGTCTGTAATGTAGTTTTGTTGTTATTGCTGCAGTCTTTTCTCCACTTTTTGTTCACACATTTACACACCGAGTTAAATCTTGATGCTCATTTTGACGGCACAGACGCTGCAGTTAGCGAGCGTGACAGAGATGAGCATGAGTGATGACAGTCTTTGTCTGTGAGTGTGTGTGTGTGTGTGCGTGTGTGAACATAGGTGTGTGTGCCAAAGAGTGAAAAAGAAATGCATGTGTGCAAAGTGAGAGATTAAGACAGCATGTGTGTGTGTGTGTGTGTGTGTGTGTGTGTGTGTGTGTGTGTGTGTGTGTGTGTGTGTGTGTGTGTGTGTGTGTGTGTGTGTGTGTGTGTGAGAGAGAGAGAGAGAAAGCGGTGGTGATGATTAGGTCAGAGGATTCCTTGGAGCTGCAGATGGCTGGTAATGTCATGCAGCTCTGAATTCATTTCTCTTGACATCTTTGATTTCTCGTCGTGACGCACGCGGTGAATTTTCTCCTCTTGATAGATTGTCCCCAAGGCTCAGCGGTGCAATCCTGATCAAGATGGCATGCTGATAGAGAGAGCATGGACGCTGATGAGTTCACTCCTGAAACGCCACCGTACATAACCATTTTGACTAAAAACCGATCATCAGCTTTGATATTCAGTATTTTTCTAAAGTACAGGCTGGTCCTCAAATTACAAATTATCTTCAGTCTGTTTTTTTTATTAATTGAATGGGTGTCTGAATGGGAGTTTTCTTTCCAGATTAATTGTGGATTTGCATTTTAGAAAAGTCTTCACATAGTTTCTTATAGGGATGCACCAATACCGATACCAGTATCGGGTATCGGGTCAGATACTGTGCTCATGTATTCGTACTCGCAAAACGGCTCCGATACAACGGCACCGATACCACTTTACAGCAGCGCG
>CAKALG010023537.1:0-12459 GCA_916700815.1 Helicolenus hilgendorfi
CGCTGCCTGCACTCCAGTCATCCAGGCAGTCAAGGGAGAGACAGAGAGCCCTCTCCCCCGGGTCGGTGACCCTTGTCAGGGGGACAAACTGCCCACTGCTGCTTGCCTACACAGCTGGAAAATTAAGGACTTGTGGGGGCGTGAAGGTTCAGCGTGTCTGTGTGTGTGTGTGTGTGTGTGATAGAGGTACTCAGATTGGTTTGTGTGTGGGAAAGAAAGAGGTTCAGACAGATCGGTGTGTGTGAGTATTAAGAGTCTGTGCAGTGTTTGTGTGCTGATATTGTGTGTGTGTGTGAGAGATCAGGTTAAACAGTCTTGTTTATAGAGGAAACATGCTGCAGATGGTTGTGGGTGTCCAGCTGTTACTCCTCCTAATGGTTTAATGAGTGGCACAGCATTCAGCCAACTCCTCCTCTCTTTGTCTCTCTCTCTCACCCTCTCTCATCCATATTAGACTGTTGGCACATGACCACACGACTGTTTAGCGAACAGAGTAAACAGCACAAAAAAAATAACATTAAAACTCCCGCTCCATTTTTGTTCCCGTCCTTTGCATTTACAGTCGATGCCAAATATCAACTGCTGTTTGTATTCTGTGAAGGTATGAACTACAAAGCTAATGCCCAGGTTCTGTTATTGCTGCGTAACATTACTGCTGTTTCTTTGATCGTGATCCAAATCAATTGCCCTTTGGGACTGCTGCAAACACTAAAGAGAGTCGAGATACTTTGTTTGCTGTTTCTTTTTTTCTCAGAGGGCTTTGACAAAATACCTTCCTAGGTGTGGTTGAATTAAATTACAGCATAAAAACGCAAAACTACAAGAGCTTCAGCAGGCACGTATTCCAAAGAGATCCAAAGCCAAACTTTTAAAAGGCTGACATATGACTTCAATGCACGTATCATATATTTTTTTTTTCCTGAAATCGTGTGAAAATGGCATGAATAGCACTCCTTCTATTTGGTTTATGAGAAAGATGCAAGACAAAGTATAACAAACTCAAATGGCTGAACCCATATCGACAGAGGACAGATCACAGATTTGTGACTTTTTTGTGGAGTTCAAATGTGCAAGCAAATGCAAATCTTCACCCATCTGTTTTTCAAGATAGCCTACGTACTGTGACTCAGCGCGCCCAAATGCCTCCGAGCAGAGCAAACACCCAGGACGCGTGAGACACAAACATGTTTGGATCTCGCATAGCTTCAGAGAAGAAAAATCACTTTCATTCAGATCAAACTTCTCTCTCTAATGTCCGGCCTGCTTTTGTGTTTTTACACAACGGTCTAGTTAAGATGTTTATGCCAATAACACAGGTACCAAACCAAAAGACGTGGGTAATATAATAAGTTATATTCTAACAAACCTGCACCATTTTGGGGGATAACACCTGATTTTGACTTTCCAGATACAAATCGGTTGGCTTATGTTATGTAAAAGTGTGTCAGTATAATAAAGAATTAAAAAAAAAGTACACAACTGATGGCCAGCTATTTCTATTTCTGCATGCTTCTTATACAGCTATTTATTCTGTGGCTCTATCTTAGAATAGCCATCCTATCCCATCTAAGTTAGATTTTCATCCAGTTTGGATGTGTCTGCATTGACCAAGGGGCAACATTTCCCTTTCCAAAACACAATTACAAGGTTGTTGCCTGAAAGGGTATCTGTGAAGTTCCTGCTGAGCTTTCTCATTCAGTCCAAGACCTCCATGTCTCGCCATATGTGTACTGAGTACTGTACCTTGTCTGTTCATCTACCTAAAGGACTGGGTTGCTGATTTTTCTTCATCCAATTCTTTTTCTATCATCTTCAGCCTGGAACTCCACTGCGTTTGAAACTCTGTGATGAGCTTCTGTTGAGGCAGCTCCCCGTCTGCGGGAGCCAAATCCCTAAATTTATTCCAACTGAAGGAGACAGCATTGACTACTTTCTTACAGCCAGAGATGCCGCAACAAAAATGAGGGTCCTAAACAAAGACCTAAAACGAAAACAAAAAACTTTACATAATTGAATATAATTAGGTAAATATCACAAATAATTATAATCAATATACTCGAATGACATCAATATTATATTAGTACTTGTATCCATAACATGATTTTGATTAATTCTGTTGCACCGGATACATTTTACAACAGTAAAGGGACAAGTGAACTCTAGTTAAGTACAACTTTACGATTCATTCAGGAGACCGTTGTTCGTGTCCCATGCATCACATTACTATCAGCTGAATCTAGCTATAGTGTTTTTGTTACATTATTATGTTGTTACATTATTATTTTAACACAAACCATGATCTTTTCTCAAACATTAACCAAGAAGTTTTGTTGCCTAAGCCTAACCAACATAACATTGTGTTTCTGCAAGCGTGATACGAGGCTGATCTGAAAAGTATACTATTAAATATGTTGTTGGGGACTAATTTCTGTAGTGGATTTGGTGTGCTGGTGAGTATTTACGGCGGCAGTTCTATGTATGTGGAATCAACTTAATATAAACTGCAGTGCCCAAATTCATAATAATGAAGGAACATGTGCAACAGTGTGGCTCAATGATGTGTTTTTAATAGTTTTTGGACTGCCAAAAGGAATAAAATATACTATATCAGGCTTTGGCAACACAGGCAATACTTGTTAGAAGGATCGATTTGTCTTTGGTTAAAGTCTTCGTTGATTTATCCTTTTTTTCAAACCATCCATTGTAAACATCCATTACATCTCGCAGATGTGCTAACTGGTTTCAAATTATACCTACTGCACTTAGTGTGCCTGTGTGGCACAAGCAGTTTTATAATGCAACGGTCATTTTTTAAATAGATTCCCATTGGCACAACTATTCATGTTATTAAATAAACATATTTGCACTGAAGTCCTATTATAACCATGGTATCTAGTCATGGACTGTAAAAAACAACTCTTGGCTCACTCCCTCGAAGTATGAGATTAATTAAAGGGCCTGCATCTATGACTCAGCCGTATTAAGACTATGTCAAGTTGATGACAAAGCTGTCATTTGTTGATATCCAGGAGGAGGACGTCATATGCATGGGCACTCAGGAATCACAGGCTGTGTGTACAAACACGCAGTAAGACACACGAGCAATGTGTACACAAAAAGCACACACAAACAATTGGGGCTGAGTAATTACAAGAGAATGTCGCATGGTACGCCAACATTTGATATGACAAACATCATGAATATTCATTAGTTTGTTTATGCTCCCCGCGTGAGAAACAAAGGCAGAAACCGCTCCGCAGAGATGTGTCATTGGCACAAAGCAACACGCAGGAACGAACACACAAACACTGATATTGAGATAAACACACTGATATTAACACACTGCCAGACAGACATTAAGCGTGTGACAATCAGAGCCAGGCACATCCACGTCCACACAGAAACGCTAGGTTAATTTCACACACACACACATCCTCCGCCTCTCTGTAAAACTCAGTATCTTCTCCAACTTTGTCTCTCTAACTTTCCCTGGGTTAGTTTTAAAACCCCTCAAGGTCAAGTCGGATAATCAACTTCCCGCCCTGTGTTGCTTCATTAGCACCACTGAGTGATATTTCCTCTGTTCTCTTCCTGTTGTTTTTCCAATTGGTCTAATCTCTCTGTGCCCCAATATCCCGCTGTAATCCGAGAGCTGTGTTGAAACTGCCTCCAGTGATCGCCGCGTACGCACTCACCGACGCCAATAAACCATGCACTTGCTGATGCCAGACACTCTGCTGCATATATAAACACTACTGACACTGGAAATACTTCATAATATGTATGTGAGGGAGACGCAGGTAAAAAAAAAAAAAAAAGAAGCCAGTCAGTCCATTAGTATGCATATGCAAATGCATGTCTTCATAATGGAGCAGGATCCTCTCGCCTATGTGATCCATCACTGAAACCGCTATGTTTGATGATCGGTTTGTGGTCATACGCCACAGCTCGTCGTGCATCCGTCGTCCCCGGCAACCTTGGGGAGGACAAATGGGGAGGAGAGGATTGCCTTAGAAAGCTTCATAATTGAGATCAACCCCTCAGCTCGTCACAAATGAGAAGACAATATTATAATTACTCCTCAAGCGAGTGGTTTCTATTTTTCCATTTGCCTTTTATCTTTCCGCCAGGCGGTGGCCATATGGTGTATTGTTTATGTGCTTTTTTTGGGGTGTGCTGGTGTGTGTGCGTGCACGTGAGAGGCAGCAAGTACAGCTCAGAAAATCCCATTAAGGAGGATATGTATCGGTTTGCTGTGTTATTCAAGGCTTTCTGGGACATTAGTACCGACATATCTTTCAATGTCAGAGCAAGCGGCAGAAAACAAACTAATCTGCTTCTCCTTCTCCCCTCTGCCTCCTTCTCTTCTCCCTCTTTTACTTGTTTTCTTCCCTCTCTGTCACTCTGCATCAATCTCTGTCTTACACGCCCCCTTCTCTCTATTTCTTTCCCCTTCTCATCCCTATGCTACAGCAAAGATGCAACGTTTTCCTTCGTCCTTCTTTCTGTCCTTCTCTTCACACCCTGTAAGTTTGAATTGATAAGCTATCTGTGTGTTTAGAGAGTTGGATACAAGTTTCAGTTGTCCTCAGTGTTACGCTGTCAATCTCCGAAGTTTGAAAAATAATAGCCGTTTCTGGATCAGCGTTCCTCCACTATCTTATGTACTCAACAGCGGCAACGAATCAAATCCCAAACGACACACACAAATAAATAAACTCCAGGTGCTTGCTTTGTTCTATAAAACATGCAAACACTTGCAACATCTGTAGGACAATTTCTCACAGAAGCATTATGCTTGTCTGTTTCAAAGGTACCGTATGTTGAATACGATAGATTCCAGTAAATGTCAACGTTTTTTTCTTGGTTTTAACCCGATTTCAGTACTTCACCACAGTCGAAAATAGGGATGTTGGTGTTGAAATCGGCAGGACGAGAGCTAGTTAACGTTAGCTGTTAGCTCTGTGCAGGACTGTGCTGCTTAACAGCTGCAAAAAGCTAATGTTTACTAGCTCTCGTCCTGCCAATTTCAACACGTGAGGTGCCATTGATTTACATTATGGTGTGTTCAAGCTCTATTCAGTTGTGTATTCTTATGTTCAAATGTAATCCTGTAAAATTTAGTTTTTGGCGAGAAACTTGAATAAATCCAGGTGTTTGAGGGAGATGTTTTCACAGTGATATAAAATAGATAATAAGAGGGAAACAGCTGATCAGTCATGTGAGTTAAATGTTTGCTATGTCAGAATTTATTCAGCAAAGGCGTGTCCATATCCCATTTAGCCCATCACCACCAAACCACCTTAAGCGAGCGTAAATTATTTTTTTCCTAATTCAGGAAGTTTATTGAATTTTGCCGTTTCAATATATCTTTTCAAATGCGATGCTTCAAAATGTGCATAAAAATAAGTGAATGGAAGCATGGCTAGAGTTTCATCAGATGTTACACTGATTCAAATGAACTTTGTGTGTTCTGACAGGGTAAATCCCACAACTTTATATGGGTAAGATACAAAAAAAAAAAAACACTTTAAAAGTATTCATCACAAAAATGTCTATTTCTGCCTAACTTTTAAAGTATCACTAATTTTGAAAATGAAGGTAGTGGGTGATGGGAGAATTAATTTCTCTGCAAAGCACATGAATATGTACTTACTCACCTATAAAAAGACAAACCTGGCTAGATTATTATCACATCAAGTTAATGAGATTTCATCGCTAACAGCTTTGTCTTATTTTAAAGGTCATGTCTGTGGGTGTAGTAACACAACACACTGTATGATAATAATAAAATAGGATCTGGGGAGTCACGTGACCTAACTGCACCAACAATCTGATATACAGTATGTCCCTTTGAGCAACACACGGAATCTCTAGGGACATGAAAATGAGAATTTCCCAAAGGAGATCAATAAGCCATCAGGTTCATTTTATCAACGCTCAGTATGCTCACATCAGAAAATCTCGCCTACTTGAATGCTAACCATGCAGACTTTTTTTTTCCTCTGAGGAGCATTCGGTTTAATGTTGCTGTCTGACAACAATCTCCGGCTAGTAATATCAGGAGCATGGACATCCACAGGGGACAAGCTCTCACTGATAATAACCAACACACACACACATGTTTCTTCCTAGATGTATCGGCATTGAATGGAATGAATACATTAAAATGCTCAATGTACTTGGTCCATCAGCCATGAGTATGTTATGAAACACACACACACACGCCATCATCGACACACACGTCCGTTTAATTTATGCTGGATTGGCAATTCTTCTTTAAAGACATGAAGCCAGAGCAATAATAAATGTTGTTAGTTAGATTTGTCGGAACACTGTCCTGCATTAATGTGCAAATGTATGTGTTGTATTTGTGTGTGTGTGTGGTGCCTTTGGTTATGTTGTGCCTCGGGCCCACCCTTCAGCACTGAGCATTTCAGAGAGCACATGACATAAAGAAGAATAATATGGAAAAGAAAATAGATAACAGGGAGAGGAGAAAAGAGAGAAGCCTCAGAAAGAAAACAGAACAAATATAAATAGAGAAAGACTAAAATAATAAAGATAAGGCATGCTTTGTGTGGATGTTTGTGTCAGTGTACTGTGTGGATTTTGTATTGTGCTTATTTTTTGTGTAGCTCGGCCTGTCTCTTATGTACATGTTTTCCAATGATATGTCTGTGTTACTGGTGTGTGCTTTGGAATAATATGTGTATTTTTGTGAGTTGAGAGACATAATGGGCACGAGTGCACAGCATCTACTTTCTAAAAAAGATACCCATTTTCTGGGAATTGCTTCTCCTTTTATAGCTGCAGCTTTGCGCGGCTTATATTCTCTCGACTAAAATATGAAGTGAATAACACACTCTCATCCCTCCCATCAGTCACGTGACGTGCCTTTACTTCGGTCCCAGAAGATCATTAACAAGTTTAATGTCTTATGTTGAACTGTAATGCACACAATGGCAGTAACAAAAACCATTAGCAAATTGTTAACAGTGCTATGTGCTGAGTGCTGCGTTTTGTGTATGGATAATGGACTCCCTTGTAGGCTCTTTATATTGACTGATGTCTAATTTTGGCTGAAAAGAGCAAAGGCAGGAAAAAAATAGTCTACATGAGCTGTTTGAAGCTGCTCTAAAACAAAAGCCTGTGATCCGAGGTGTTATGTGCAGCATATTAAAATATCAATACGGGAAAACAACGTATTTATTTGCATATTTAATTGTATAAATTCCTATATAAATCCTATACGTCCAACATTAAGGATACATTGACGAATTTTTAAATGATCCTTATGTCTCTCCTGTAATTGTTCCAATCCAATCTTGTACTGCTCCAACTACTATCTAACTATAAAGCAAGGAAGCTCATCCGAACTACATCACACTTGGGGGGTGTATTGTTGGGGACCAAAGGGAGTGCAGTGTCGAATGTGGTACAAATTTACCAGATGGAGGCACTATAACAATGAATAGTAATTTCTGACATGTAACTTTTGAGTCTCAGAAACAAAATTCCGTCCAAATCTTATTTTTTGCTACTCCGCCTACAAATTTTGAGCAATCGTCACCAAATTTGGTACAAAACATCTCTGGACCAAACCGGAAAAAAGTTACTTTTTGGGATTTTTTATGATCCATACAGTTTTGCCAAAGCTATCCCTCAAAATTAGCTCAAATGCCTTATGCAGGGCTTATATTACAAACAAAAAGTCATATCTCTTGAACACTTTGGTGCCACATTTGGTGTACATGTGAAGATATGATGTCCGAGTAACCTTGGCAAATTTGGTGCCATTTGGCTAATAGGTGGTGCTGTAGCAGCATCACACTGTATATCTATAATGGACGTTTTCTTTTGATTGATTTTATTTATGAATTATCATATAAAAAGCAAAAACAATTATTTCCAACGTGGTCCCAAGATGTTAGAAGACAAAGAAAACACAACGAAGCACAACATAGTCAACATAAAAACGAGACAAAAACAATCCTGAAATCCAAAACATGTCACTATAATTCAAGAAAAAGACAAAATAACTCCCCCAACAAAAATCAAGGACAGCTAAAATATCAATTTCATTCATCCAATCAACTTCACACTTTGCGGGTACAAGCAGCCATAAGACAACGCTGCAAGCTGAACTTCTGGGGGCCAAGCATCTGGCCCATTCTGGACGGGTACGCGCTCCGAACGGGCACTGTACTAGTAGCACCAATGACAGAAAAAACACAAATGTAAGTTGAAGTTTAGTCTCTGAAGGGTAGGATAACTTTAAATTAAATTAGGATACTGTATTAATTATTATCCTAGCCTTTTCATGTATTATGGATTTAAACTTAAAAGCAAAATAAATGAAGGACTTCAGATCAGAAAGAATACAAACAATCTGAAAAGGTTGCAGACGGATAAGTGGAGTAGCATTTACTAAACCAATGAAGTTGTTTCAAAGTAAAACTAATTATAAGCTCTGCTGTGTGCAACTGTTTTTAATGACCTGCTATGTCAATGACGAGACTTGGGATGCATACGCTCAGAGCCATTGCAAAACACAACTGAGTTATTAATTTGAAATGTGATGCTGATTTCCTATATCTGTAAATCCATACACTGCCTTTCTTTTCCTTTGAAGTACTCAATCTTTACTGACAGTGTTTGATTTGTAGTTCTAGTTATGTGCGCCTGACACTTGCATAACTAAAAAAGGTTGGACCTTGACAATCATTGAACATACATCACTGAAAAGAGCATTAGACTAAACAGTTGTGCTTGTTATACATTACATACAAATGCATTTACAGCCAGTGAGAACTTCAAAAGACTGCTTTTACCTTTGAGTGTGAACCAGTTTACCTCGAACGAAACATGACCGAGAGCAGTCCATACCATTTGATCTTCGGCTGTGTCCTGAAACAGAGCGCTAATTTGAGCTTTCAGCAGCTGCGGGTACATCAGACAGATTTGTCTCGCGTGAAAAACATGAAAATGTGTACACTACTTATAAGGAAAGCACAACACCTTGAATATTCGACATTATTTCTGTATGGTTCTTATATTACTGGAAAACTAATCCACTGAGATCAGTTTAGAAATTACAGTTGAATTTGACTTTAGTGTGCACTAGATTGATACATTTTGGGTCATATAAGTTCATTGACCCTGCTTGCACTAAAATAAGGGTTTTTTGTTGATCAATTTGGGTGTTTTTAAACTAATTTATGTACTTCTTAACAATTAAATTTCTGCTCAGGTTAATTCCATCATGGCCACTTCTTGTCTCTGCTTGTGTTAAAACAGAATTTGTGCACTCTGCCCAACACTGGGCAGACTGGGAGCAGAGAGTATTTGACATGCTGGATGAATGCTACAGCCAGTGGGCAGCAGGCATGGGCTGCTCACTCTATGGCAATGCCAATAAGCACACACATACACACACATGCACACACTCTCACACACACTCACACAACTACTGGGTGAGAGAGAGACATGGAGGCTTTGAAAACTACACGCGCACCGAAAGCTTCACTAGCAGCTGGTGTTGTCTTTACAAAAGCTACACCGCACACACCATCCATCCACACAGACAGACATCAGACGGATACACAGTTACACACTATGGCCGTAACTTTAGCACCCATGGGACTCTCACACAAGTCTGTGTGACTAAGAGACTGCAGGAGAGAAAACGACAAGAGAAAGAGAGGAAAAAGAAATAGGAAGGAAGAAAAAGCCGAGGAAACAAAAGAGAAAAAAAAAGAGAGCGATGATGCTGCCCTTGCAAACACCTTATTACTCCAACTTAATGTACTGTAAAATGTTATACTCTTTTCCTTCGACACTGGCACCGGTGTGGCTATGAGTTGTAAGTGCTGCACTCAGGTAGACAGACATGGTGTGGGATAAGACACATGGCTCTGTCAACACAACGTATGACAGCATTATCCCAGGCAATGACGCATTACTGAGGCAAGAGAGCACACATTTCGGGATGTAAATGACAAGGGCTTCTCTGTGACGGATCACACGTTGTTGCTTTATTTCTTGTACAGTGTCTCTCACTAAACATCACTTTGTCACAAAAAAAAAACGCCCACACCCGCCTGCTGTTTCCCATTAGCAAACCTTCAACCACCACAGCCACAGATGTCTTCAAGTGTCTCCAGTTCTAACCTATCTGAAAGGCTGTAGAAAGGTTTCAGGCTAATTCCATCCGTTAATTTGCTGTTCTATATAAAGCCTAACTTTACACGTCAGCCTCCAATGCCTCTTATCAACTGACTGAACACCCTCAGCACCAGCCCGTAATGGGTTGGGGTGGGTGGGAAAAAGCTGCCTGCAACCTTGAAGGGAGGTGGATTCTCATCAGTGCTTTTAAAGCAGGGAAAGATAGAGAAGATAATTTAACGTTAATTAGCATCTTGTCTACAGGGGGTAAGAAAAGGAAGGGAGAAAGAAAGGCGGACACTGGGGTGATGGGGAGAGCGAGAGAGAGAGCCGCCCGAGGGCGCTGGTGATAGTTCTCCTTTCTCTTGTCTTTCGATATATTAGCTCTTGTTCTCTCTCTGCCCCTGACTTGCTTCTTGCCTGGAGTGCCTTCACAAATTAATGACACTGTAACCAGAACATTAGTCGGGTAATGAAAGACGTGGCACAATCGGGCAGTGTACGGGCACAATAGGCTAATAAAAAAGTGTTAGAGATGAAATATAAAGGGGTATTAAAATGAATAATGACATCATCCCAAACAGTTAAAAACCAACAACAAGGTCCGTCGTAAGCTTAATCTTATTTGTTGTGAATAAGCAGTAAAAATATAAAAGACAAAAACAAGGTAAGAGGTGTGAGTTGATATAAAAGCCACACAGCAGAGGAGTCAGCAGCACTCGTTGTAGATTAGTTACTGATTTCATATTTCCCAATAAAACATAATAAGGGACATACTTTTGAAGTTCAGCTGGATGTCAGCTATAGCCTTGCTCACATTCCACAGCGGTGCACCATTATAGGTAGCTGTTGCTATTTGCAGAGAGACACGAGAGCTTAAGAGCGAAAGCAAGAGAGGAAAAAACAATTGTCTGCACACTGCTGCATTTGTAAAGGTTAATGATGAACATCAAAAACCACAAACAAGAGAAAAAAATAAACGAGTGGTTAACCAGCGCTGCAGAATAAAGTCATTATGGGTAAGACCTGTGAGTGTGTGTGGAATATTATAGTGGTTTGCTTTCTGTGACTTGTGAGGCAATAATTGAGACCAGAAGTGCCCAAGGAATAAGACTGTAACCACGCCATGCATACACAAAGCCTCATTATCCTGAACCACGCTCATCTCACATCTCTGGCCACCCCTGATTCTCCCCTCTCCTCCTGTGTCATTCACTCTCACTTCCTTTGGCTCTCATTTACACCTAAGACCAATTTTCTAACCTGTGTTTTCATTCATGGTTGTTACGGGTGGGACCCTTTTATACCAGACTTCATGAGCCGCGAGTCAAACCATTTACAAAACATCACACCATGTGACCAGTACATGATACATAACCTAATCTCTGTATTTAGGCCTTGTTCAGACCTGGCATTAACATGCGTCTTGGGTGATGCGATCAGAAGTGGACAGCTCTGAGTACGTCTGTTCACACCTGGTATTAGATTGCGTCCCTATTAGCATCTTGAGTGACCACTTGTGATCCGATCTTCCCCGCTCTATATGCAAATCAGCACGTAGTAAATACACGGCTAATACAGCAGAAGTTGTGACGAAATATTACACGAATGTCAGTAGTAATATCTTACATATTCATGAATTTGGGTACATTTTATTGACATCAAAATAAAAGGTTATTGTACCGTTGTTCATTAAAAACAATGCTGAGAAAAACTTAATAAAGCCAATAAATCAAGCTTTTGGTGATGTTCATACCTCTATGTTCAGCCAGTTATTCAATTGTCCCAAGTCCATTCTTTTTCACTGAGTGCCCTCCTGTCCACCCTGCTATCAGAGATCAGTCGTCTGTTGTTGGCCATAGCCCAGTCCTTTTGCCCGACTTGTGACTGAAGTGTGTTGACGGCTTGGAGAGAGGTTCAGTTTCTCCCTCTGCTCCACTCTCTCTCTTCAGCCTTCTCCATTTTATTCTCCCCACTCTGTAAACTTTTCCCCTTCCCATCTATCTACTGTATATAGCTGCCGTATCACTTAGCTGTACCTCCTTTTTAGAGGCTTGTAACATTTTAACAGCCAATAAATATGCTAACATAACAAAATTCCATAACGTGATAAACTCCTGAAATGATAACACTTTATAATGATAGTATTTGCCGGTATCATAATAACTTTTGACATGACTGGACAAAAAAAAAAAAATCATTGTTAACTTTATGACATCACCCCAGATTAATTGGATTTTGCTCTGCTGACAGCAAGTGAAAGCTTACCTTAGCAGAAGGAAAAAGGCTGGA
>CAKALG010023537.1:12479-42869 GCA_916700815.1 Helicolenus hilgendorfi
ATAAAATACAGTTGTACAGACAGGATACACAGAAGCCGTTTCAATGCTATGTTCAGCTAGTTATTCAATTGTCCCAAGTCCATTCTTTTTCACTGAGTGCCCTCCTGTCCACCCTGCTATCAAAGATCAGTCGTCTGTTGTTGGCCATAGCCCAGTCCTTTTGCCCGACTTGTGACTGAAATGTGTTGACGGCTTGGAGAGAGGTTCAGTTTCTCCCTCTGCTCCACTCTCTCTCTTCAGCCTTCTCCATTTTATTCTCCCCACTCTGTAAACTTTTCCCCTTCCCATCTATCTACTGTATATAGCTGCCGTATCACTTAGCTGTACCTCCTTTTTAGAGGCTTGTAACATTTTAACAGCCAATAAATATGCTAACATAACAAAATTCCATAACGTGATAAACTCCTGAAATGATAACACTTTATAATGATAGTATTTGCCGGTATCATAATAACTTTTGACATGACTGGACAAAAAAAAATAAATCATTGTTAACTTTATGACATCACCCCAGATTAATTGGATTTTGCTCTGCTGACAGCAAGTGAAAGCTTACCTTAGCAGAAGGAAAAAGGCTGGATATGCAGCGCTATCAGCAATCACATTTTATCACAAAACATTACGATTTGCTGGAACTGAATTCTGCTGCCAGTGTTACTTTGCACTCGAGAACAAAATACTTTTGACTGTTTGATTACACGATTGGATGACAATTTTATTACAAAAATAGTTTGAGTCAGTAATGCTACACCCAGTCAATAAGTTAAACTTTTATGTGTAACTTAACCATTGATAAGATATCGTATTGAGGCATTTATAGCATTCCTTTATTATGTTATTAGAGACACTTTTTTTACTGCTGTTTTGAGTAAACAGACATCTATTACAAGCCCCTGTCCACCAAGCACAAAATCGGAATAACTTTAAGTCTAGTGGACATGTTCGCTTGGTCAGCGACTCTGCCAAAGCTTCTTCATATTGCCTCTAAACTGTGCACATATTAGACACTTACGTCTTAGCGAAGACCACTTCACTGGATTAATAAGCTCATTTGTTTGAAACATTTCTTTCTTCATTAGCCTGGATTCTATAAATTATTCTATCAATTGCTTCAGGCAAGTCTGGCAAATATTGAGAGAAAAACACGTGTTTTCATAAGCTAACAAAAGCTCTGAGTGTGTGCACACATGTGAATACATTTGGCAGTGTCTGTGTATGAATGAGAAAGAGTCTGTTCAGTAAAGAGACATGCTACATATGTTTAAGTTTGTGCTTTTGGTTGTTGGTGGCTTTACCGAGAGCAAGACAATTGCAGTTTCACTCATCAAAAACAGGCAATTTTGTACTACAGTACAAAGTCATTATTTCAACAGAACTACAATTTCTCAACAGTCTTGCTTTAATTCATTCATGTACCGATGTGTAGGAAGATTTGTCAAGTATTTAATATTCTATTCAACATGATAGAGGGTAATTATGTTTGCTTTATACAAATGTATGTATATGTTTTTGGAAATCAATTAACAACACAAAACAAATGTTGTCCAGAAACCCTCAGAGGTGCTGCATTCAGCATAGAATCATAACATGACAAACTCAAGCCCAACAGCCAACAGCAGCTGTCAGTGTCTCAGTGTGCTAACTTGACTATGACTTGCCCAAAACTACATGGGATTATTATAAAGTGGGCATGTATGTTAAGAGGAGACTTGTGGGTACCCATAGAACCCATTTTCATTCGCATATCTTAAGGTCAGAGGTCGAGGTACCCCTCTGAACATTTAGCGCAAGTTTGGAGCGTTATTTAACCTCCTTCTCAACAAGCTGGTATGCCATGGTACCAATGGATTCCTTAGGTTTTTCTAGTTTCATATGATACCAGTACCTTCACTCTAGCTTTAAAACTGAGCTCACTACAACCTCCGAAAGATCGATTGCGTTAAAGAAATTAGTGGCGTTAAAACAAATTTGCATTAACGCGTTATTATTGCGTTAACTTTGACAGCCCTAGTTTAAACCTAATCAAACCTTAACCATAGCATTCTCAGATCATAAAACTGATTTACTTTTGCAACATTGGTTTGTAACTGTTTTGGAAATACAGACAAATTATGTCATCTTGTTGATAGTGGCGTCAAATCAGAAAACACTTATAAGTGTGGTTCCAGACGGCATGGACAAACAACAAAACCTCCACTAACCTTGTCCTGGCAGATATTATAGAAAGAACGCAAATTGAAAATGATGGAAGAGTTGTTGAGAGTTGTAATGGGTACTTTGAAGTGGTTACTAGGATACCATCAACTTCTACACATGTGGGTTAAGGTCAAGTGCAGAACACTGATTGTACAATGCTCAGTCAAACAGATGGGAACATGACTTCAGGTACATACAAACATAATGTACATTTCCAAGAGTGAAGACGGAGCAACAGTGACAAGGAAACTTAAAGAAGGAATACAATTACTTAGCAAACTTTCAAGGCAACTGATGTGCAGCACTCAAGCTTCAGCATCCAAACTCGTCTGTGGCTGTATGTGCGTCAGAGAACGAGAACTGTGTGTTTTTATCTGCATCTGCATCTGCACAAGGGCATTTTTTGTGCCAAGCCTTGTGCCATTGGTTGTTTACAGATTGTTTACGCTGAAAGGAACAATTCTAAATCATTAGTGAAGGGAGCTAATTCTCCTTTTAAAAGCCGCTATTCCAACACTAATGGAAATAGTGTTCAACAGAGTGAGTGAGAAGACAGGGGCAGAGAGATGGGGTGGGGAGAAAAAAAAGGAGCTTGAAAAAGGAAGGAGGAAAATAATGTGAGGCAAAATTGGAGGTGAAAAATGAGAGAATGGCAAAAAAAATGGAGGCTTGAAATGGTAAATGGGATGAGAGGGAAAACAAAGGGGCAGTGGAGGAGGTAAGTGTGGACTAAAGGGAGAGAATAAATGGATATAAATTGATAAATGTGGATTCAGAAGATGACGGGGAGCAGTGGAGAGAGGAAGAGGTGAGATAGGGGAGGAAGGAGAGAAAAGGGAAATATTGCCTGGGTTTGTGTGTCTCTATGAGTTGTGTCTTTGTGTGTGTGTGTGTTGCTGCATGGATCAGCATCACGCTCTCCCATTATTTTATCTACCCATCTTCCGAATGCTGGACAGAGACAAACTGTGTGTGTGTGTGTGTGTGTGTGTGTGTGTGTTTGCGGGTGCAGGATATGTTTGAGTAAAGGGACAGAATACGGGGAAGAGGTGAAAAAGGGGTCAGACAATTAGGACAATTACTGCCCAAGTTCCAAATTACGGATGTCACTGGTGGCAGAATATAATTCCCATTTAACGGTTCGTTTAGCTCTGAAATGCCAGCCCTAGTGTAATAGATGAGATCTGGATGAGGAAAAAAAAAGTGGAAGTGGAAGAGTAGCAAGTGTGGATCAGTGTGTATAGCCGTGCGTATGTGTGTGCGCGCCTGTGGTTCACAGAGGAAAATGCTGTTGACAGTGTAATTTGATGAAAGCTGACAGCTAATTTATGAAGCATATTTTTGGGTAAATGATTTTACCCGGTTCTACTTTCTCAGTCATTCTAAACTGGTAATTGGATTTCCCTTAACTTGCAAGGTAGTGAATTAGGAGTAAACTGGTTAATGAAGGACTGACTGTGTGGTTGTGGGAGGGGTGTTTGCATGTGTGTGTGTGTGTGTGTGTGTTCACACAACAGCACTTTAAGCTTGAGTGTAAAAAAGAGCGTATTAAGAAGGTGTGTGTATATTTGTGTTTCCTTCGCAGGTGTAGGTGCCATCTCTCACTGCAGTGGGAGTTAATGGCAAAGTTTTGGTCTGCTGCACTAATACCCAGCTATTACTAACCACCTACTGCTTTATTCCTCCTCAGTCAATCAAGGACCATGCACACACACATACACAAACACACACATACACAGGCATACATCTAACAAACGCAGAGTTCTCTCTCTCTCCCTCCCTAACCCTCTTTCTATCTCCTCTCACTCACTCTAATTGCCAGCCGTGTCTTGTCTTTATGAAGCTATCCCTAAGGTGGGTCTTTGTGTTTATGCGTGCGTGTACTGAGTGTGTGTGTGTGAGAGAGAGTGTGTATTAGTCAGAGGAAACAGAAGAAAAAGGCAGAAACGGTTCTGACAATGACAGCAAGCTTGTTATTCTCACAGTGAAAAGCACACAGCACTGTGAATAAGGCGCACACACACACATATATAGATATTGAGTACCAAGCTTTGCACAGAAAGAGCAAAACAAGAGTAAAACACAGCTGCAGACCCTCCTTTCTCCCCTTCTCTACTGCATAAAAACTATTCAAAATCCTGTTTGAAAGTCCACTAAACCCAACCACAGCACAAATCAAACGTATCTAATCCAGGGCACACCTTACACAACTCTACCGTTTCACCAGCCAGCCTAGCTAATCCAAACCAAACTGACAGAAAACCCTGCCAGGCCTTGCTCAAGCACATTACAGCCAAACTGACTGAGTCCAAACAAATCTAAGCCAAATGAATGTTATCCAAGTTAATCTACTCAGAATGAGCCCTGCCAGGCCACAACTCATTTCCATTGGTCTGTTTCAGTACTATCATCTGTAGTGCTAGATAAAGACAGGGTGAAAGCAACAGTCAAAGATACGGATGGGTGACAAATTAAAGGAAACAAAAACACAACATACTGCAGGGATGGAACCCTGGAATTCAATTGTGTAGCCTGAAATAACATAAGTGAGGCAATACTGATTGGAAAATAAGTAGAAAAATAAATAAGTAAGTAAACATTTTATCCAGTAACACTGACACATATCAGCAGCAGTGTCAGGTAGGAACTAACTGTTTTTTTAATAACAGCAGAGAGCCTTCCCTGCTTTTTCCCAACAAACAACCTCCACACTTGTTAATTTCTGCATGCTTCTTATCAATAATCTGCTTTTCGATCTCCAATGTTTTTTTTTGCTTTTGCAGTTCGACAGGAACTTCTGATTCTCCACAGCCAATTCTTTGTTGATGGAAAATGCTCTCTTAGAGTAAAACTGGCCTGTCCATGAGATAGGACAAGTAGAAACTTCACCACATCCCACACTCTGGAAAATTATGCTTTTGTCCCCATTGTCTAAAAAAATTGTAAACTTAATCTGTTTTGGGGACAAATTCCCTGAAGTTAACCTGAGTTGGTTTAGTGCGGCTTCTACTGCAAATCCAATATCAACCCAAGAACTGTCTTTACTTTCCAATTCACGATCAGCCCGTCCATTGAGATTCCGACAAGGTTCATGGTTCTGATCTCTGAGAGCAGCTTCATTTTCTCAACGATATCCAGAGCTGATGTATTAAATCTGCACCCCAGTGCCGTCCCATAGCCTGATATGCATGTCTATCTGTCTAGCCTGTAAGTAGTGGTTCAGGCTTTCATTAAATAATGATGTATGCTTCGATACTTGGGACAAAGTCAGTTACTTAAAGTAAGAAGCAAACCCAGATGTACATATATATATGAAGTTGTGTTCACTGCATGCAAATTTGGCTGCTAACTGGTTGTTGGGGAATATGACTTGAAAATGGCTTGTTTCTTCACACAACTTGTAGGAATTGTGCAAATTAGTCATCTTAAAGGTTCCATATCATTGTCATTTTCATGTTCATACATGTATTTGATGTTTCTACTAGAACATCTTTACATGCTTTTATGTTAAAAAAACCCTTTATTTTCCTTGTACTGTCTGCCTGAATATACCTGCATTCCCCTCTGTCTGAAACTCTCCGTTTTAGTGCATTTCAACGGAATCACGTTGCTAGGCAACAGCTTGGGGTCCATGTTTACTTCCTGTCAGCTGATGTCATTCACATACACTGCTACCGGAAATAAACTGGGACACATTTAGAATATTTATGTTTAAAACTGTGAAATGGTCTATGTATTGTAGATTTGTGACATCATAAATGGACAGAAATCCCAACAGCTTGTTTCAAAGGCACAGTTTCTCAATACAGGCTGTATACTTTCACAGTATTTATATATCACTTAAACCTGCTTTAAAATATAAAAGACATGAAAACCTCACTTTTTACAATATGGGACCTTTAAATGTCCACAGTACCTATGCAGTTTAAGGCTTCATGTTTGGATACAGCATCCGAAATGGGCATTTGCTTAGCGGCAGATAAAAGACAGGCTAGTAGCCGAAGTGAAAAAGTGAGTGCTGATTTGTGTGCAGCAGCAGCAGCCTGGTGCTTCCATTAATTAGCATGGCTAGCTAGTGCTGCCTCACATTCAAAATGTCAAATGTTTTTCTACACAGTCCACATTTTGCATATCCCGGTTCAAGGCATGCCATACACTTGTCCATGTGAAGCCAAACATTATTAAATTTGCACTTTGCCTAGTGCAAATTAACATTTATCTCAGTGCAGAAACGACATTACCTCATGCACAGAACGCTATGTAGACGTGAGTGATTCTGCTCTAACTTTAAAAATGAGTTGATTATAAAAACATAGGGATTATCTCAACTGATCTTAATTGAACCACACATACGGTAGATATACATGTAAATTATTTCCATGACTTTTCCAAACTTTGTGGGTTTGTTTATATCTCAAAACCTTTCCAGGCCTGGACATAGCTCATATCCTAAGTCAATGACTTGCCCAGGTTTTTCATGTTTTATTGTCTCCCTTCTGTAGCATCCCCAGACAAAAGGAGATGGGGAAAGAGTGTAGTTATTATGAATTTCCCATCAAATGCTGACTATGTGACAAAAAGAACATCCTGCCTGTCTCAATGCTGTGTACTCGTGTGTGAGTCAGTGGTGAATAAAGATGCCTTCCTCAGCCCTTACCTGGAGTGTTGAGCAGTCTGGACATGCGACAGCTGTAGGCGATTTGCTGCTCACAGTATTCTGCACTGGTGGTGATGGCTGTCACCTGGAAACACAGGCACGGATATGCGTTTTCATTTTATCTTATTCAGCCAGACAGGACAATTTCATGTAAAAGCAAATTATTGAGCTGTGAAATGAAACAAAGTGCAATGTAATGTTGTTTTAATTTAGCTTCCCGTGATTTAGAGAAGCTGAAAATGGAACAAGTGATCCACACAAATTAGGAGGGAACATAATTACAGGAAGGATATGCTACTCAAGCCCTGTCATCCCATGGAACACAGTGGTCTTGTACACACTGCAGGTAAAAACTGCTGTCACTCCTTCATTGGAGCGTTGGAAAGTTAAGTGTAAAGTTCACACACAGTTTTCTTTTGACGGAGAATGACAACTGGAAAAAGCTGGCATCCTCATGTGACCTGTGGAACCACTCACCAGAGAGTATCGACTCCTTGGTGGGAGAGAACAGATTCAGGTAATCTGGGCTTTAGAGAAATGAGGTGGAGCACTTGTTGTGTTACATTATCATTGTGCGTTTGAAAGAATTAAGTCATTATATGACGCTGCTGATAGTGTAGGTTTGTCAGGGGACAGGGACAGCATAAATGTTACCATGGTGACAGACTTCATTTATTCTGCGTGTTTACACCCATCACAAGATATAGGGAGAGGTGACTCACTTCACTCTCAATGCCAAAGACTGTCGAAAGATGGGTAGTCACTAATACTAACAATAACAAGCAAGAATGTCAGAATACCTCAAAAATCCATCTGGTTTTTACATTTGAATATATTGCTCAGGTTGGGGATATGGAAACTTCAACCCAACTTGGTCAGATTGCCTACTCTACTTGATTTATAAATCATGGAAACTGGTAGGGATGTCACGATACCAGAAATTTAGTAGTCAACAACAATACCAGTGAAATTCGATACGATTCTTGATACCCAATTCGATACCATGGTAAAAAAAATCCAAAAAACAATAAACCCCATGTACTTCGAGACTCGTTTGTTACCGTTTGCACATCGTTTTTTGCAAATTTATTATTCATCCCTGATGAGTCGCCTCAAGTTTTTCGCAAAAAACTATTTGAAAACATCATGATAATGTTATAATTTACCATCGCCGAACTGAATAGAGCTTGAACGCATCATAATGTAACTTAATGCAACTTCCCTACGTTAGCTGTTAGCTCCGTTATTTAGCCAAGCAGGACTGTGCTGTGCACCAGCTGCTAACAGCTAACGTTAACTAGCTCTCCTCCTGCTGATTTCAAGACGGATTTGTTTTTCAAAATGTAGCATTATCAGAGACATTTTTTAATCGTCTCAAGCCCTGTTCCCCATTACCTACGGTACTGTAGAAAAACAAGCATTTTGGCAATCGACTTGGTACCGGAGTATCGTTGTGAGTGGGCAAACGAGTTTCACTAGATTCTCAAGAGCACTCCGTGAGCGCTGGGCTAACTTAACAGACAACTTAATGCACAGCTCTGCTAGCTCAGACTAGCTGTTAACAATACATTTGCAGACAAAACATGTCAAAGGGTTAGTTGTAAAGCTCCAACTAACCGACACTGATTGACTTAATAAGTGGTGTTTGGCTCCTGTGTTGTGCCATCATGGGAAAAGTGACTCGTACAGTTCCAATTCACTTCTGGTACTTTGTTTTTTAGGAAGTACAGACTGAGGTGTCAATGTGTGGCTGTTAAGTAGGCATACTCCCGTGGTGAGACTTTGGTGAGGCCGAGTACAAGGCCTCAGTCGACAAATATTCGCTCGTGAATGCCACGACTGTTCTTTGTGGATCACTGTGAGTGACTTGTAGGAGTCCGTTAAAGGGCAATTCTTTCCGGTGTGTATTGAGTGAGAAAAACAAAGGAGCTTTTGATCAGCAAACAACTCAGAAGGCAGCCTGACATGGTAGAAAATGTTGGCTCAGTGTAGTCTAGGGGAAAATGGCAACACAATTCAACGAACAACCTTGTTGGAAACTGGTTTTGTAAGACTTGCCTTCAAGTGTGGGATATCATTAAATAGATGCTAACTGTGTTGATTGAGAGGTTATCAGCCACTTTGAAATCACATTTTCCAGAAGAGGATGTCGATATAGTCTCTTAGCATGAAACTAAGAGCCTGATGACTACAATTTTCACAATATCATATTATACAAATATAAAATTATATACCTTCTTGTTGTTTCCATTGTATTTTCATAAAAGAATAACACATCACATTTACTTTGTGTTTGGTTCCAGGCATCAATACCTTCTTTTTTTCTGCTTTTGTATTTCTTTTTTAGCTGAATTGTAGATAATCTAAAACCGAAACTTTGCAACACAAGCCTTTCTATGCATAATGTAAGTGTCAGTGTGTCTGTGTGTGTTACCTGGTCCATAGAGGCACTGTAGTTAACCTGTAAGACGGTGCGTCTCTCTCTACTGGAGCCAATCACTGCAGTTTTGGGTGGCAGGTTGTTCATAACTGTCGTCCACACTTTGTCCTCTACAAACACAAACAGTTTAGCATGTTAAGAATTATTCTTCAACTGCAAGAATAAACCTAATAAATTTAGTACATTTTTTGTTTAAGTATACACAGATTACACACATTTACACAAACAGTAGATTTACCCAACTCCACACATACACACACACACACACACACACACACGCACACACACACACATACACAGACAACTGGCTGTCATGGCAGTGCAGTTCTTTCTGTGTAATCTAAGTTACAGCTATGTGACTCCAGGGTTTAATAGACATTTATAGCATGAGCCAGTCACTCAGACATCTCCCTGTTCATTCACACTGTCAGTCAGGGAATATGTGTGTGTGAATTCCAGGTCTCTCTGAGGTGTGTGTGTGTGAGAAAAAGAAACTCTTAACATTTCTGAGGTATGTGTGAGTGTGCTATTCAGCGTGACTAAGGGGGCCAGCCAGCGGAGTGCAGTGACATTTCATTAAAAGTCTCGCCTTTGCTCTGCCTGCGTGCTCTGCTGTTCCAGACGATCTACTTCTTCCGCTCTCTCTGTGTGTGTAAGTGTGTGTGTGTGAGCGTGGAGTTGGAGAAAAGTGTGTGCGTATGAGTGACAGAAGTGTCACTCAGACCGTTGGAGCACTCTTAGGTTTGCATAACAGGTCCGTTTCATATGCGCTTGTGGTGGGTGTGTACGTGTATCTGTGTGTGTCTGTGGTGGCTGCTCCTTCAGAGTTAGATGTCAGTAGCTGTGACGTGTTGCCATGGAAACCCCAGGTAGAGCGGGTTAAGAGTGCTGCTGTCTGAGGTTAAGAATGAGGAGGGCTGGAGATTTTTCTTCCCTCACAGGTCACCAGGGCTGGACAGGGAAGTGCGCACACACACACACACACACACACACACACACACACACACACACACACACACACACACACACACACACACACACAAACACACACACACACACACACAAATAGCGATTTTGGGCTCTCCCCCGCACACACCTGTCATGTTGCAATTGACTTTGAAGGGGCCTAGGGGTCCGCTGCCGTCGGGGTCGATCCAGTAGGTGTCAGAGGACCTGCCCTGATGCTTATAGGCTTCACATGATGGCTCATAGATAGCTGGGGGTGGGGCAGGGGCAAAGAGAAATAAGAAGACAGATGAGCGGGAGGAGGAGGAAACAAGACTAAAAATCCCAAAATCCATAGCCACTGAGGTTGTTATGTGCATGACGCTCCAGACTCAATAAAATAAAATGTTGGATAACGCTGAGTGACAAATACATATTATAAAGTTGTATAACAGTATATGTATATGTTTAACAGTAAAACACATCAGTTTGCTTATTTTACACTGTGTCATGAGATATATGTTGATTTTGGAAAATATCCACATTTTGTGACAATGATTTCAAACTGCACTGTTGTTGGATGGATGGAAAATGGAGAGACCGCTTTGCTATTCTAACATCTTTACACAAATATAAAGGTTGGCCTGAGGGTGGTGGCAGTGTTGAGACCATGTTTTAATCCAAAATCAGAGGGGTTGATCCTTTGTAGTGTTGTCATGTCACTGGAATTTCTAACTTTGATACAATATCTTGAAAAATATCGATATTCAATACCATTTTAATACCATGGGGAAGAATTGACACAACCATGAGGGCGTCAAATTTAACATTTTTATTAAAAGAAAAATAGCGGGTTCCCGTGTATCACGGAAAATTATTATTGAAACAGTTTCAAATATTCAGTATCGATATTTCGATATGTTGGACAACACTAATCCTCTGGTTAACACGAAAGTGTTCAGAGATTTGCATGGCAGTTATTTTCATTTTCTGTCCTGTCGCTGGAAAAGAGGTCATTACAGTAATCCACTCAAATCTATTTTGTGATATCTTGTGTAGGTTGAGGAATCACAGTGTAAGTCGATATTATACTGCTACTACTATTCTGCCCACAAATGTGGCTACATAAAGACAGTATGGCAATAAAGATGATACACCTCCCCAAAGATAGCCTGCATGTCCACACTTTAATATATTTCTTTTGTGTACTGGACCAAAGATGAATGAATTTGTAGAATTTTGGGATAGATCTAAAATAGCACATCAATGTCCAAAGTTGTTTTCTTTTTTTCCCTCCTTCCAGAAGGCAATTTCATGTGGTTGCCAGTCTCTATTCAGCGCCTGTCAAGGAGTGGTATCTTGTCCCACACAGTCTAGCAATCTATCTGACAACATATTGATGCTATGTTTGTGTTGATCTACACATACAGACAGAGACAGAGGGGAGGGGAGGAAGAATTGCACTTAAAAAGAGAAATGTTGGAGTGAAGCTTCCTTGATTGAGGCAAGACTGTTCGCAGGCTTAATACTGAGTTTAAAAAGAAAACAAAACTCTGCCTTTTTTCTCTCCCTTAGCTCTTTCTTATGGTTTCTGTTTTTGATCATCCTTTCTTCCATCTTCCTTTTCTCTACATCTTCTGACTACTTCATTATTGGTCAATTTTCTCCATGATATCCCTCTACTCATCCAGGAGTTCGGTGATGCAGTTGTTTGCTGAGAGGACGTGCTCTTCCTCTCTTGGGAGGAACTGACCCTGCTGAACCATCTCACAAGAAACTGAACAAAATTGTTGAGGCACTACTTCTGGTTCAAAGCCATTGGTCAAAGGCTGTAACACAATGGAAGCTGAATAACCAGCCCTTCTGCAAGGGTTTCTTAACAGCGCAGGGACACAACAGAGAAAGTTAGAGATCAGAAATCCTGTTTGGCTAATTTATGTTCAGAGTAAAAATGCATAAAAAATCCAGATAAAAGCTCTGCAACACCTACGCTTCATTGTAACCTTTACCTGAACTGAATTACAGTCATTAAAGAAATGAACTTGAACCTAAATCTAAATTGAAGTAGTATAAGAGAAGATATCAGTAGCTTGCAGCCTATAACTAGTAAACCAACCACATCCAATTATTTTTTAAGACGCCACAAAATTTCGATCTGTTAGCATTAGAGCCCGACTGATATGGAATTTATGGGGCTGATAAAAGGGAGTAAAAAAATCTGATATTGATCTATTGGCTGATAAATCAATATATATATATATATATATATTCATCCATCCATCCATCCATCCATCCATCCATCCATTATCTGTAACCGCTTATCCTATTCAGAGTCGCGATGGGGCTGGAGCTGATCCCAGCTGACATTGGGTGAAGGCAGACAGGTCGCCAGACTATCACAGGTCTGACACATAAAGACAGACAACCATTCACACTCACATCCACACCTGTGGGCGATTTAGAGTCAACACTTAACCTAACCTGCATGACTTTGGACTGTAGGAGAAAGCCGGAGAACCCGGAGAAAACCCACGCTAACACTGGGAGAACATCCAAACTCCACACAGAAGGGCCCCAAGCCGGGTTTGTTTTATGTTCTAAAATGCAAATGTTGCTTGTTTTAGTGTTTGTAATGTAACGTGTCTGTTCAGAACATGCTGGCTTATGTTGGTAATTGTGATTTTTGGTTTACAGTTTTATCCATTCGTGAGGTGGCTGTGACATTTCTTGAATCCAGCTGTATTTCCTTAAAGAGTTAAAAGACCTGTCCTCTGTGTTAAATGACATAGGATTGATATTGTCAAGGTCTTCTTCTTGGCTTAAAGCTGCAGGCTACAGTGCTGTGCAGAGTGTGTTCTACTTTTCACTAATTGATTAATAAACTAATAGTTTACTCTTAGCACTTAAAGTGAGGTCTGGCGACTCGCACAGCACAGATTTTTTTTAACCAAATGCATTAATCATCAAATCTCATAACGCATATTTTCCTGGCTGGTCCCCTGATTCAACCCACCATCGCCAGGTTGCTGCTGTGCCTTCAGCTATCTCTAATTAGTGAATTAGTCCTTCATAAATATGGACAAACACATTTTTAATCATATTTCTGTTTTTATTGACTATACTTTATTTCTTTCTGATGTTATTCAACCTCTGTCCCTCTGCAATGCTATGTCCTGAAGAATGTCTTTTTCACTCTCTATTCTTCTATTCTCTAATTTTCTCACACTTCATTTATATCTAATCTGTTGTTTTATGTTGAACTTACACAATATTGCCAAAACTTCTCCCTCTCATCCTCTCTTAAAAGAGAACAATGTTCATGGCACATGGGAGGAAGGATGGCATTCTCCAAATTTTAAGCCTTTAAAGAAACCCTCTTTGGCTTTTTCTCTCTTTCTGACTCTGTTCTCTTTGTGTGCTGGCGCTTTTGGTCGGGTTGCCTCTTCTCAGACCAGAACAAAACGCACAAGGCAGTCAGCAAAGCCTGTCCTCTGAACACATCAAAAGTTCATCTGTCCCTCTGCTGAGGATTGTGGCTTTGGAAGGAGAACCGGCTTAATCACTCAAATGCGAACAGAGGAAGGCCAAATCAAAAACAATAAAAATGCACAAGGAAGAGAACACAGTGGTGTTCAAGTGAGGGGAGAAAAAACAGATGGGCAATAGCACACAATGGCATACACACACACACTCGCATACTTACACGTGTGGCAGGTGGCTCCAGTGTATCCTGTTCCATCACAGGTACAGCTGAAACTATCCCACGTCTGTTTACACCGGCCGCCGTGTTCACAGTGATTAGGCATACACCTGGTGAATGAATGACAGAGATAGAAATTGAGAGAGAGAGAGAGAGAGAGAGAGAGAGAGTACTTTTAAACATTTGCAAAACGAACGATGCCTTTTAAAGAGGGAAAAATATTATATATATGCAGCATGTATGTAAGGGTCAGGAGCACACACTTCCACACACATCCACACATCTATACTGCCAGCCTGTGAGGAATTCAGATTTAAGTTTGGTTGTGTTGATATGAAGTATTGACAGTATCAACAACATCTGCTAAACATCTGTCACGTGTGAGAAATTTAGATTGGATTCTTAGGGCGCTTTCACAAGCCATAGTCCGTTTGGGTATAATCAGAGTGATATTGATACTTTTGGTTTGTTTTCTATTTAGTCTGGTTCGGTTTTACAGTGCACAAATTACACTGATCTACTGTGCTGCACAAATCCCTTCTACTCCAGTTTATGAATAACTTTATAAACGTCACTATTTTTGTAGACTTTATTTAGCATATTTTGTACTGCATGTTCTCTTTGGCCCAGATGCCAAGCAAACATCGGACTTGTCCTTCATCAGAAGTCCAGGTCAGTCCTCTCCCACTCATGTTAACCTGTGGCCAAATGCCCGCACAGGCAGCCTGCATTTTGCTTTGCTTGGAAACGGTCCGAGACCACCTCTCGCAATCTGTCTCGGGCCAGTTGTTTTGGTCCGCATCAGAGTATGATTACCACGTTCACAAATGCCCAAACAAACCGCTCCAGGGGTTGATTAAAACTGACTAAATATTGGCTTGTGAAAGCGTCACTTGTTACACAAGACTTTGACTATAAGTGTGTCTATGTGTCAATTACTGTATCTTAAAAATACAACAACACAACACAATACAGATGTTTTATTGATCATTAGAGTATTTGATTGAAAGTGTCAGTATCAGTAAATTCACATTGGTTTAACAGGAAATAATTATGAGATGCAATTAATCACTATTCTATACTTAATACATTGTGTGACAATGGGCAGATGATGGCTGTAATGCGTAAGTTTGTATTTCTTGACCAAAAGAAGGGGAAGAATTGTATCGTCACAATTCAGTGTCAACATTTCAAAAACGACCAGAAAGTAGGAGTGTAGTGCATGTAAACAGTGTTATCCGCCTCAGTGTGAGTACAGAATTAAGCACGTAGCAGTTCAGACATCACTGTTTTTCCTTGTTCAATACCAACTCAAATCATGAATACATCAAAGTTCTGCGGTTTAATCTGCCTGCAGGCCTGGTGGGGATAGATCCCAAGGCACTGTAGTCTCAGAGCTGGGTTTTCCACTCACAAACTCGCACACATGTACTCGCGCACGAATTATGTGATTAAAATAGAGTCTGATTATTTGAATGAATCAAAGTGATGTCAAGAGGAAAGCCAGCTGGAGGGAAAAAAAACAAACACTGACTCATAAGAGCAGCAGGGGGGGCTTTAAAATGCCGAGTTCTTCTTTAGTTATGTAGGGAGTCGGGCAGTTAAGCGGCACAGAGACGTTCCATCTCTGATGATCACTGCTGTCAAACCTCCAGTGACTATGAAGCTAGCATACAACTGTGGGCTTGTGAGTTCACTGACAGTGGAGCATCTCTAATTGGGACTATTTTTTATGTCTCTGTGTACAGTATCAGCACTCAGATGCACTTACATTTGTTTGTAAGCTGTCAAGTGAGGTGACATTGAAGGGATAGTTGGGTGTTTTGAAGTGGGGTTTTATGAGGTACTTATCCATAGTGGGTGTATTACTTACAGTAGATGACGGTTGGCGCACCCCCAGCTTGGAGAAACAGACTGGAGCACCGACACCAGAGCAAAGCAATACAGTGCTGTGGACGGGGGCAGCAGAATAAAGGATTTTAGCCACCTAAAAGAAAGGCTCACCTAAACAAATTGATACCCGTTTAAATGTACGCTATATTTAAAATACTGAAAGTGAAACGTATCTATACTGTTTTTGTCATCTGAGTCTGGCTTCTTTGGAGAGAGCGTAAATACGTTTCACTCTCAGTTTAGTTCCCTGTCGAAAAGGGCTGTCTGAAGGCAATATAAAGCATAAAAATATTCTAAATATAGCGTACACTTAAACGGATATACGTTTTTTTAGGTGGGCTTTTCTTATAGGTGGCTGAAATACGTTTTGCTGCTGCCCCCCGTCCGCAGCACTGTATTGCTTTGCTCTGGTGTCAGGACTCCTGTCTGTTTCTCCGAGCTGGGGGCGTGCCGGCCATCATCTACTGTAAGTAATACACCTATTATGGATAAGTACCTCGTACAACCCCACTTCAAAACACCCAAACTATCCCTTTCACTTACGAATGTACTTTCTTACTTTCTGAAAAAGTGAGGAAGTACATGCTGCAAGCCACAAAGATTGCGAGCGTTGAAGAAATGAAGTGCTGGTGTGTTTTTATGAATGGACTATATTGTAACTATGTGTACAATGAGATGTGGGTAGAAACATGACATTTGCAAAATAATCATCCACCTCTCTAAGGATATCTTGGCTCTGACTAATGCATAAAAATACACTACTACACATGTACCTGGCTGCCATTTCAACAGCGACACGGCTTTACACGAACAAAAGCAAAAGTTTGAATGACAAAAAGTAAGGGAGTTGGTATTCAAATCATATTAAACATAACTTTCTCAGCATGCTATTGCATTTACTGTTAATGAAAAAAGAAAAATTCTAACAAATTCAAGTATGTCACAATGTTTCGTAGCTTCAGCAGGCTAAAAAAGTGCAGTCAAAATGGCATTGTGCTTTCACAATGGGCTACGATTGACGAGCACCGACAATCACAAAAGACATTATGCTCAGCAAGCTGTGAGCGCTGAAGTACACTGACTTCATGTGCTCTGGGCTTTGTGTGAGAAAAAAAGCAAGATCTATGAAGAGAATGGAGCACCTCTCTAGAGTGTGTTTATGCTTTCATGTGTGTGTTGCAGTATCCTTACAGACTGACAGTGACATTGTGGAAAATGGGAATTTGCATGTCTTGAGTGTGTGTCTGTGGAGACATGTCTGTGTGTGTGTGTGTGTTTTGCTTCTTCCAGCATCTCAGCCTGAACAGAATCCCACAGTGGAACGGCATTGATCAAAAGGAGGTCAGACAGGGCTATTGAACTGTCTTCAAAGACATTCTGATTAGTTAGATGGTAACACTGCACCCATTCATCTTCCATGGCAGGACAGGGCCCAACCTCAAATACTGCAGGGTGGATACACACAACAGTTGAAGCGATAGAGATGGGCAAAAGAAAGGATAGGAAACTGGTGTGGACATCTTAGGACCTTCACAAGAGTTTGTTTTAAAAATCTGACTGCAGTCAGCCTGCTGCTGGTAACTATATCAGCAGCGCTAATGCACCGCAATCTGCAATAATAATAATTTCATACTACATTATTTCACATTGGAAGGCAAAACAAATGATAACAGAAGGCTGCCAGCAAATCCATAACTTAGAGAGAGCTTTGTCAAAATGTAAGTTAGGCTGTGTCCAAAATAATACTTAAACCCCATCTTTTAAATGTTTCACCTTCAAACTCTAGAGAGTAAAGTTTCACACTGTAGTATGGACTGTGATAGCGAAGCTTTATTATTTGAAAATGCTAAAATATCACTGTTAAAACTCTACAGAGCTTCATAGCATGTTTTCACTCAGTTTCCCTTTTTTTTCCCCCCGAGTAACACATTTACAGTTTTGGTTCACACTCACTGCTTTTATAGTGTTGTGTTTGGCAACAGCAGGCAGCTGTTTTCAGTAAAAAAGCTCCAAAGACCCACTGTATGCTACCAGGCAGAAAACAAGTAAATGACTAGCTGGTTAACATTGTGAGCAATTTAGCAGCTACAGAGACACATAGTTCTGTCAGGAGTTAGTGACAGAGCTTAGGAGAGTGAATATTGGACATACATTTGTCAGTTGGCTGGAAATATGATTCTAAGTAAATACTAATGTCAGCTGATAAGTATAGCTAACTGTATGCTAACATCATTTTAAAATGTGATAATATGCCAGCGTTTTGTTCACAGCTTTTTTACGCTGTTGAAATGTGGCCAAAAAAATAATTTATTTGCCTTCACATATACGGTACATCACTTCCACATTAAAAGGCCCTCTTCTAATAGTCCAGCACTGTGATCATTCACTTTCTAAATACTACTATATACTACGTCAGATGACTTCATGGGCATAAAATAGTGATTTGACCAAAATATATTACAATAAAAACTTCAGTCCTTTATCTGTTAAAATTGTTTAACAAGTAGCACTTATAACCTCGATCAAATCACTATTCTATAATAACAAAGTCACCTGACAACAAAAACAGTCAATTACAACGTCCCTATTGTGACTTCAGCCATATAGAAAAATAACAACACAAGCGATCAAACATAGACAGAGATGACAAAAAACTTTTATTTGTTTGGCGTGAACTTTTAGAAAATTACCTGAAAATGCTTTGAGTAAAAAAAAAAGGCTCCTTGACACAGACATAGCTTTTTTATAATGTGTCTGTCTGTACTAGTGTGAACATGGCCCAAGCTGTGGTCCAAATTAAGTATACGGCAAGCCAGACCCCTCTGGTGTGTGAGGACAAAATTGATCTAAATCAAGCAGTGGCAGTTGGTGTCTACTTCTCTGGGCGAGGATATTGATGATGGTAAGTGTTATTGGCAAACCTAACCTGAAAACAAATCGCTCAGTTCAGGGAAAATGCTGTTCCAATCAGCGCAAGGTCAACTCCTAATTGTAGCGCCCTAGTCACGTTTACCTTAGCGGTGCGATCCATGCTCCTTGTTTCTAAATATCACTGAAATGTTCTTAATATCGAGCGTATGAATGACAAATCACTGGATTTTTTATGTAACATAGGACAAGGACTTTAATCCCTGGAGGTTAACCCAGTCTACAAAGTTTAAATGTTTTGCACACAGGCATCCGATTCAGTGTAAAGAAGCACTCAAATTGAGCTCATATGGATGACTCCATATATGGCAAATCCATCCCAATGTGTTTTGTCTCGTCTATGACAAGGAAATAAATTGGAATGTCAACAAGTTGTAATGAATGCTTCCAGTGAGCCAACATTGGGACGTGCTGTGCAGAATATCCAGCTCTGTTATACTTGGCAATTAAATAGAGAAATGGCTCATTTTTGATGTTTGATTAAGATCATATAATGTTTTCAAAGGATGAATCCTCCTCTTTTCTTTCGGTTTAAAATGAAAAAAAAATGTACTGTTTACACACATCCCCTTACGCTGTGAATCCATCACATCAATTATATCCATTTATCAGTATGACAAGCACACAAAAACAGCCACACAAACATATTTTTGTGCAGTAACACACACAGCACCCGGAGCCCTGAGTCATACATCTCTGGATAAGAACGCAAAGACTGTTTATATGACTCCAATTTAAACCATTTGATTTATGACACTTATTAATGGTTCGCATATGACTGAATGTGTTCATTTTCTTTATTGAATGATTGTGTGGATATGCGTGTGTGAAGAATGATCACTCTTACCTGTCTATGATAGCACACATGTCTAGGCTGACATTCTCAAAAGCTCCCATAGTGCCTTTTTCCACCGCATGCAAATCAGCTGGTTGGTCGTCCACCAAGATCGCCTGCATGCAGCCCTGGAAGGAACGCTGGGAGGGCGGGAACAGCGTCTGGAGAAAATACCCTAAAACCAGGAAAAGAAACAAAATGAAGCTTTATTGTGGATTTTTTTTTTACTATTACAAATCACAGAGATGAATAACCTGAATACAGAACAGAACTTGAGTAGGAGCAGAAACAAAAGGATGCACAGCAGTTTGTTTTCTAACAACGAAGTGTCACAGAGGTGAAAGAGTGTGGGAGGATGACAATAAACAAGAAAAAAATGGATGCTTTTGATCCACAATTTAAAACGCATCATGAAAAGACGACCTTCTGTAGAAAAAGACATCAGACTTAACAACGATATCATCCTTGACGAGGAACAACAGACCCGGGAAGTGCCTGTTTATTGTCATTTTTAAAGCCATGAACCTTCATCAGCCCTCGTGTTTTAGAGCTTATCCACAAGGCCCATTAGCCTTAATACCCTGTGCTAAGGCCGCAATAGACTAGAGGACATATAGGTTTTACTATATACAGTACCTTTATGAGATACAAGAGTCAATGGCCCGTCCAGAGGTAGCACTGGGCCTTGACTGGAACGAGGACAAGGCAAGGACAAAACTGCGTGCATATGGCATGCGTGAGTGAGTGCATGCTAAATCATTTGCACAAATTCAAGTCCATGGATATATGGTAGGCGTGTGAGTATTCTACAAATCTGTACTGTGTACAGGATAGTGTGTACTGTATATAGTATGTAAGTGCGTTAGTACAGTGTGTATGTCAGATATAGGAGATGAGAGCCGGGAGTTCAATCTTTGCCACAAGCACACGGGTCACTCATAAAGCACTGCCGCTCAATGACATCTCCATCATTGTGATGTTATAAGCTGTCACACTCTCCAGCATGCCTATTAGCCTCAAGGCCAAAGCATCAAAAAGGCTTATTATAGAGGGCATATGCACTGTGTGTGTGTGTGTGTGCGCGTGTACAGCATAATTGTAGTTTATGTGCCTGGTTGTTATGCCAGCAAATAAAGCAGCAGAAAAGTAAAATGTGTGTGTGTGTGTGTGTGTGTGTGTGTGTGTGTGTGTGTGTGTGTGTTTGTGCTGGATTCATCCTGTTCTTCACATCTTCTGATTTTCATTTCCTCCCCCCAAAAGTTTCTCCTGTCATCCTTGCCATCTGTCTCCTCTCCTGCCACACCTGTCTGCTGTCTTTCCAGGGGAGTGGGGGACAGAGCGACAGACAGTGAAAGGAGAGAGGAAGACATGGCAAGGGAGAGAGGAGATGGGAAACAGAGCAGACTACAGCTGGCTGGCAGCACCTTGTGTGCTGCGGAAAGCATATGAATGCAAAGGAAATGCAGCCTTCCTGAAAGTTTTGCAGAAAGGACGGAGCAATGCATGGAGCGACGGATGGTTGGATAGATGTACGAATGTTGCTAGGGCGTGAAAGCTAGCAGGGGTTGGTTGCTCTGTTATTCTATCTAAACCACCGGGGGGGAGTGGGTGGGGGATAGTTTTCCCAATTTAACAATACGAAAAACATCCTACTTGATTGTTGGGTGTCACCTGTTTTAGCCTACCTACTGCAGATTTTGTAAGATATTGCAACAGAAACTGTTTGTCTCAATCTAAATGTCTACTGAACTGGTTATGTTTCATTTGATAAATATTAGGGATGTCAAAGTTTGTTAACGGAAATTAGTTTTAATGCCAAATTTCTTTAAATGCATCAACGCAACCTGCAGTTATTAGGTTGTAGTGCGCTGAGTTTTAAAGCTATGAGTGAAGATAATGGCATCATATGAAACTAGGAAAACCTAAGGAATCCATTGGTACCAACCATGTCATACTAGCTTGTCGCTAAGGAGATTAAATAATATCAAAGGGGTCCCTTGACCTTTGACCTCAAGATATGTGAATGAAAATGGGTTCTATTGGTACCCACGAATCTCCCCTTTACAGACATGCCCACTTTATGATAATCACATGCAGTTTGGGGCAAGTCATAGTCAAGTCAGCACACTGACACACTGACAGCTGTTGTCTGTTGGGCTTGAGTTTGCCATGTTATGATTTGAGCATATTTCTTTATGTTAAATGCAGTACCTGTGAGGGTTTCTGGACAAATCTTAAATACTTGACAAATCTCCCTTTAAGGTACATTTTGAACAGATAAAAAAATGTGTGATTAATTTTCGATTAACTATGGACAATCATGCGATTAATCATGATTAAATGTATTAATCAATTGGCATTCCAAATAAATATGTTATAGATTAAAGGAATCTTGATAATGTCTGAAATCTGGAGAAATACATGAGCCTTGACAAAAAAAACAACTACCTAATCCCTCACTATCTGCTTTACGTGACCTCCTGTATACCTACGGATAAATTAGCAGCTATACTGGGCAGCTCCTTTGTGTCGCTTTGATTAACACTGTAAATGTTCATCTGGACATTTCCCTATATATACATATTACATGAGTAGTAGTTGGCTAAATAAGACTAAGTGGAAATTCATCCTGACAGTATTCAGGCTCTAAATTTGGTCAAAGCACCATGTTTTACCTTATTGTCGCTCTAAAGCCATGATCAGTGATGCATCATGTATCATTCAGAATGTTGTGTTACAGCTGCAGCGACAAACAGAGGAAGATACAGACCAAAATTCATGAGGTGTAGTCAAAGAGAGACAAACGCTTGACAAACAAAGCATGGATGTGGCCATACATCTGTACATCCTTAAGCTATCACGCACACCCATCGCTTAAATCCAAGCTAAGAATGTCTGACCACATTTGATTTTTTATTTTCCTGAAAGCAACGATGCTGTGTGGTTTTAATTTGTAGCATAAACAGAAGCTCTATCTCTCATAACCCCTCAGGATCTGGAACAGCAGCAATAATCCCCTGCAGTCTTGCTGGCACTGGCATCACAGCCCCCCTGCTGTGCCCAAAGAGCTTCTTTTACAATACACACAGGAAGGCCAGCACCAGCGCTCTACCACTATCACTACTCTATGTGACTGGCACGGCTGGCTGTTAGGCTAGCAGAGCGCTTGCCACATCCCGACATATTTCGGGGATGTAGGTAAGCTGGAAATCGGCCAAAATGCTTGGAAGTAAAAAAAAATAAACAAATATTTTGAGGCTGCAATTCTACAACATATTCAGAAGAGACAAAAAGTGTTGCCAAAAACAATATGTAGATTTTCCCAAATTCACACCATGAGCTCATCTATAACCCACCTGCTGCTATTTTTCCCTACTTAAGAGCACCATGGAGCACCTTCAAATAAACATAGCATGCATGCCTACTGCACACAAGTCAAAGATAGTATGTACCTGTAATGGTAGCTGTGTACGAGACTGTATGCACATATACAATAGTACATGATGGACATTTACAGACAGCACAGGCTGCTCTTTGATGAATATGGGCGTCAGAGTCAAATGTCTAATTCAGCCCAAGCTTTTAGATGCAAGATGACAGTATGTAGAAGCTGGAAGTGTGCTATGTATTACAATTACTTCTAATACATACTATATGTGACTATTAATTCACACTACAATTGAAAGATTCCTTTTTTTTTTTTTTTGACAGCTAAGTGAAAAAAATGTACATACTGGAGTGACTGAATAAACCAACTGGAGTGTAAGCAGCATCAAAACGCTTTATTTTAAAAGGTCAGAAAGGTTTTGCATCATAGTACACTGTAGATTGTAATGGAAAAGCAAAGTTTAAGACCGTCAAATACTATAACACTGTCATTTATTCATACGCAATAAAATAAATGTGAAGGAAAACATGACATTTGCGAAATGATGACAAAGGAAGCAATGAGCTAAGAAATGCTGCAACACAGTTTGGAACAACTCAGCAGAGTTATAAAATTGGTAAAGAAGTGGAGATTGCAAAACTAATAAAGGAAACTCAGCTGTTTTTTTCCCCAAAATTATCAAACACCAGCATGCTTCAGGGTGGAACGTCCCATAATTGACTACTCTCTCATTAGTATATCCATTTGCCCCCTGCTCTGGTGGAGAAAAGAGCATGACTTCATGGCCTTGTGTATGTGCATGCTTGTGTTTGTGCGAGTGTCCGTCTGTCTCCCCTCTTGAGAAATTCAATTTGCGGATGTCTCGTGTCAGTCACTTACTAATTTCTCTAAGCGCAGCGTCAGGAGTGAGAAACTACTCCCCGTAAAATAGGCTTTGGGTTCAGGAGGCTGCTTCTAAAAGCAGACGCTCGAAGGATAGAGGGGTGGAGATGAGAGGAGAAGAGAGGAGGCAAAGGAAGGGGGCGACCCGGTTAAAGAGGATAAGAGGGATGAGAGGAAAGAGGAGATGATGAGGGCCAGGAAAGAAGAAGAGAAGATAAACTGAGAAATTGGAGGGAACGAAAGAAATGAGGGAAAGCGAAGAAGAAGAGAAGAAAACAGAGGAGAGGAACAGAATTAAGAAAGAGGGCATAGTTGAGGATACGATGACAGAGGCTCAGAGCCAAGCCTTTTCCTTCCTCTGACATCCAGAGTATAATATCCAGCAACTCTGTAACCTTGGGTTTAGGAGGCGCCACGTGAATTTTAATGCCACCGAATCAGAAAAAGGAGGGCAATTATGTCAAATCAGCATTCTTGGCTGGTTACTTCAATGCCACTGAACTCAAAGAAAACTGTTCTCAAGGAATACGTCATTTCAGATATGAAAAACAAGAGCAGCGACACATTGTGTCCCAGTGAAACGCTACTTTCTTTTTAAAATAGAGCATGCATTAGGGAATAAAAAAACTTTAACAATGTTACAAACTAAAAAAGCTGACAGAAATAAGGAAGAAAAGTGAAGAAAAGAAAATGCATTGGCTGCTTAATTTAGCCTTTCAACTCTTTGGGAATGGTACTTGAGCTACGTAATGTCCCATCATAGTCATCAAAATACATTAAACATGACCACTTATGCAAATAAGGCAATTTATTAAGTTAATTAAAGCATTAATTAGCAAATATTGTCAGCATAATATGTCAGCACGCTTGTCATCGCATTACACCTCGATGGTATTAATATTAATGTTTTAAAAGCATTAAAGCAGGGGGAGGCAGTTTATTTTTTGTAATATTGGACAAAATCCATAATAACCTTTCAGCATTTTGTAATTCAAGTGGTACCCAAGGGTAGGCAGTTTTCTGGAAAAGTAAAAAAAAACAAAAATCACAATTTTAACATACGGCCCTCATCCTGCAGCTAACCCCTCTCTGTCCTAAGCCATAGAATAACCAGTACGAGTACTAGTCACTCATTTCAAACATCATCCCGATGCTGTTATATAGCGGCAATTCTATGATTCTATAAAGCCCTTTGAGATGACATACTGTGATTTGAGGCTCTATAGCGAGCTCTGCCATATTGGCGAAGTGTTTCAGAGATGGGCGTTTCAGAGATGGACAGAAAATGTCGCTAACATTTTAGCCTCCTGCTAACCGCAGCCGTCGCGGTGAGCTCACGCAGAATGCTAAACTTCGTCGATATTGTCTGGCTTCCTTTTGTAGGCTGCTTTGCAGTGCAGACAATTGTTGCCAATGCTGGAAATATTAACTTTTCCCGCAGGATATTTCGCCGTTGAATCAGGCCTTCAGATAGTGATCTGTAGGGACTTGCCCGCGCATCTGCATTTGTGCAGCCAATAGGAACACCCTCTCTCTGAAATGACCTGTGATTAGCCAAAGTCTTCCGTCACGGGCTAGATTTTCTAAACCCTGAAAACAGAAGTTTAGTTATCTCTCAGAATACTTGAATTACAATATGATGAAAGGTTATTATGGAATTTTTGCCCAATGATGCCAAAAACATAATGCCTACCCTAGCTTTAAGGAGCTCTGTTACGTTTAAAAATATATATATTTCCTTAATTGAAAAGAATATGTGTGCATTCAAGTGGAAATGAACTGCTACAGTATATGGAGGGAGCCTGTAGTTTAATGTGTCACATTTCTGTTGCAATAATGTCTCAACTCTGACACATTATCACTGGTAGGACAAACAAACAGTAGCTTTAGGCAGTGAGATAACTTTACCCGCCCCTGGCTAACTATTTCACATTTAATGGAGACACAGTATTTGGCCTGGAGGACACTAAATGTAGTCATGTGCCACTGGTGATATTCTCTCCACTGTAAAATGTAAGATGTAAGAAAGAATATAGAAACAGACATATAGTTGAACTTTCTTTCCATTGACATGTAAGCAAGGTTTCTATAGTGGCACTGACCAGGACGGCTACTTTGTCCAAATATGTCCAAATGTCCAAATATAATTTTACATGCAGGGAAACACTATAATATGTTCACTACATGCATCACAATAACAACTTAAATCAAGACAGAAAGTGGAGCAGACATATTTCTATTGACAAAATGAGCGTATTAAGAGCTAAGTCATTTTAATAGCAGTAGCATAGTAGCAGTGTTACTTTGTTTACGGAGTCTGGTTCAAACTGTGGTCACTGATCAACAACTGTTGCCAGTGAAAACAGCAGATTGATGCCTCAAAGCCATGAGATTTGAAGCAGATGGTTACCTAAATGATCCCACACAAAAGACTCTCAGGAATTATCTCAAGCCTCATCCTGTATATAAAAGAATATGGATTGTTCATAGTGAAGGGTTTCTGCTAATTGTGGCACACTGACAGAACGGTCACATAGAAAGTGCTGATGGAATATGGTTAGAGAGCTTTAGGACAGCTTAATGCGCTTGGCCTCTCTGACTCATCAAGCTGGACGATCTAAGAGACTAATTGAGGGCAAGTCAAAGGCTAAACTATCTTTCGTACACTCACTATATTATTTGGTTACCTCTGTGGTGGGGTGGAAATTAGCCCCTGAATGTGATGAGGTGGACGATTTTTGAATAAATGTGTCGGAGTTGTAAGCTAAGTGTGTTTCTGTGTGCATGTGTGTGCTTGGGAGTTTCAGAGCATGTGGTCAAAAACACCCTATGCTCACACTAACCCACGTACACACAAGTTCAGATGGCTTCAGACCTTCATTATAAGTCTGTGATGAGTGTGAGGCAAATGATGTCTGTGAGGCAAAGCATAATAAAATCAGGTCATGAAATTGGAGGACTGATCAGTATGCTGTATAAATCTAAAGTAAAACCAAACCCAATTGTCATAAAGGTGAGAGCAAACTAAAATAATTCCCGGAGCTGAAAACAACCTTTAAAGGGACACATACCTTTTCACATGAAAAAGAAATCTCAAGTCTGAACTAAAAATGAGCTGGTTGGAATACTTCCAAAAAATGTCTTCCTAAAACCTCTCCTCTAGCCTGTGAAGCGGTGGCCTAAATATCTCTTTGTACTCCTTGCCATAGTAATAATCAGCGGTTCTGTAGCCCCTACAGCCTTCAAACTTGTGTTTACCGCCAGGCTCCCTGCTCCTCAGTATTCGTTATGTCATGTAAAACTAACGAGAAAACCCCCAGAAACTGTTTCTGCCAATTCAGCCCACACATTACGCCTGTTGGTAGGGGGGGAAAGAAACTTCTGAAAGAACATAGTTGGATATCTCTGAACTGTAGCGATGCATGCATGTTAAACTTGCATTCTTTCTAACAGCCAGCAGGGGGCGACTCCTCTGGTTACAGAAAGAAATCCGATTGTATAGAAGTCTATGAGAAAATGACCCTACTTCTCACTTGATTTATTACCTCAGTAAACATTGTAAACATGAGTTTATGGTCTCAATTGATACTTTCAAGTCTTCTTCAATGCAGGATGATGTTCATTGAGTAAATTATGGTCCCATTTAGAGTGAAATAGACCATAAAGCAGGGTATGCTTCAGGGTGTGGCTACCTTGTGATTGACAGGTCGCTACCATGGCGTTGTCCAGTCTTGGAGTTGTCTGCGTTTTTGTCTTACAACTTTAATGAAAGTTAATTGTAACATTTTGGCCTAAAAGTCGTATTCAGCGTTTGTTGTACTTAGCTCCACCCTCTCATGTCACTTCTGGTAGCAAAAAAACAAGATGGCGACGGCCAAAATGCAGAACTCTAAGCTTCAAAACGGCAGTTCGCAAACCAATGGGTGACGTCATTGTGACTACGTCCTCTTCTTATACACAGTCTATGGTGTGCATGCAAATGAAGCCATGATTTTTTTCTCATTACGAGATAGAAACAAAAATATATAGCACATACAATAACGTGGTGTGTATAGTGTGTTGTTATGTGTGTATCTACCTGCGTGTATATTGATACAAATATGTGAATTATGTGCGTTTTGAGCCCTGTGTTTCCTCTGAAACTGCCTCTGGGATTTTATGTGTCATTGTCACCATTCCTCTCAGCTTCTCAGCTCTTTAGGATATAGCTTTCACTTCCTCTTTCTCTCTCTCTCTCTCTCTCTCTCTCTCTCTCTCTCTCTCTCTCTCTCTCTCTCTCTCTCTCTCTCTCTCTCTCTCTCTCTCTCTCTCTCTCGAGCCTTGCACTCACTTATTAACCTTTTAAATTTCTCTGCCAAAAACTTCTCTTCGTCTCATTCTTTGTCTCTACTTTCTCTTCCTCCCTATCTTGTATCTGTCCTCTCTTCAGTTTCCGTTCTCTCCCTCTCTCTGTCTGCCTCCTCTGCCCTCTTCAAGGGGTAAACATTACAGAGATCCTCTCCTCTCAGCCACTATTGATTCCCGGCTCAGCTTACCAAAATCAATAAATCACCAATTGGATCAAAACGGAGACTAGAGGGTGAGAAGGAAGAAGAGAGGAGAGGTGGGAGAAACTAGAAAAGACAGACAACAACGGAAAATGGAGAGAAAGTTGGGTTGAAAGAGAGATAATAAAAGATAAAGTGTTAATATTGGATGGTTCTGCAACATCCAGGATTAAAGAATCCAAGAAAACCCTTTAAGTGGTAAAAAAATCCTTAATAAATCGCAGCTGGTTTTGGATGCTTCCTGAGTGAAATGGAATTAGCATATCAAGTCATCACAGGCTTAGATTTCATAAATAAAAAGTAGTCATCATGGGCTTAAGGGGGATTCACTCAACAGCAGCGATGAGTAAAATTAAGATGGACAACATATAATAAAAGAATGTGGATGTGTGTGTGTGTGTGTGATGTGCTCTGATCCTTATTGACTGGCCTGGGGAAATTGGTCTTGCTTGATGGAGGAGATTGTACTCCGATAGAGAGAGGGAGGGAGAGGGACAGAGGCCTGATGGAGCTATCAGAGCCCAGACTATCTCTCTCAGTTACTGTAATTTCATACAGGTGCCCACACACCCAACTCACACACAAAATCACACGTGCACACTTAGATACGGACCATCTTCCAACAGACGGACAGCAGTGTCTGGCATCATTAACCTGGCGTCTTCCTAATTCAGACAGATTGTGGCTGCTGCATGTGTGTTCCCCTCTGGTTGTGTATGGTAAAGTTGTGTCTTCGCTCTTGCTAAGTGAGCAACTTCCTGAACCCTGGCCACTGGGATATAGATTTCTAGGGAGACAAATGATTTGTAGACATATTTAGCCTGCAAACACACAGCCGGATAAGACTTCCGTTGGTACAACTCATATAAGAAGTCTAAGTTGAATTTCACAAATAAATAAATATCTAGCTAATTTTGGGAAAAAACGATTTCAGAGAGAAACAGACATGAAGGATCTACAAAATGTGTTCAGAGGATATATCAGGATGTCAAATGGATTGAGCAACGAAAACAGGTAAAAAGATAAAGATAGAAGCTAATGCCCACAGATCACAGTATAAAATCACAGACAGAAGATAATGAAATTAAGGAACAACACTGTTCCTGTAAAGCCGGTTGCAATCATTAAAAAGCAAAAGCAGCATGTGTATACATTCAGTATACCTTCAGTACTTTGTGTAGCATAATGATGTGCTAACGTACTCTCCTAATGTTAGCTCCACAGGTTTTTAAACGTATATCTCCTTCCAACCTCTCCGGGTAACGAGTGTCACTATTAGACCTACCCCAGGCACAACATTTAACCATGACTAGCTCGAAAGCCACAAAACCAGCCTGAAAATGAAGAAAATCTGAAACGATTGCATGAGCATCTACAGTATGGAGCAGAGCCGGATAGTTGTCTTACCCTGGTTAGAGCTGGGCGATGCTACGCCATGATTGGCCAGTCTGTGTTTCGGGGGCGGGACTTAGCTGCTTAGTGTCAATTAACATGTATTTTAATAGGTTTCTGTGTCTTGGGCTCATTGTCATTAATCAAGAAATGGAAGGCTATGCAATTAACCACAAAAAAGTACTTATTTTAGACAACAAAGCAACCAAAAACTGAAGATATTTTGTAGAATTTCTGAAACAAGGAGTCAAGCTCAACTGACACACATCTGGATGTAAAGAGATGTAAACTGGATGCTAATTTTCGGACACAATTTCTGAACATTTTAACCTCTGTAAAGCGTAAAAACATCGTATACTCTTGCCTTACAGATGGGCGCTGGAGAGGTATGTGATGGGATGACGAGGTGGAAGTGAGGGGAGTGTTTTTTTTGTCAGATCTGTGGCGATGTTGTTGGGGTGACTCTTACCTCCCAAGTGATAGGTTCCTCCCGTGGTGATGGTGAGAGGTGAGGTGGAGCGCACAGCAGACGCCTCCTCGCCGTCTACTGTCAACATGGCAAAGTTCTCCTTGGCGACCAAGCGTAT
>CAKALG010023540.1:6512-21772 GCA_916700815.1 Helicolenus hilgendorfi
TATAGAGGAGTAAAAAAAAAAAAAAATAGAAAATATTCATATTTAGGAAGCTGGAATCAGAGAATTTTAACTTTTTTTTCTTAAAAAAATGACTCAAACTGATTAATCGATTATCAAAATTGTTTGCGATTAATTCAATAGCTGACAACTAATCAATTAATCGTTGCAGCTCTAATCAAAAATAGTTGCCCGTTCTTTGATTATTAGATTATTACTCAACTAAGATCTTCAGCTCTTCAATAAATAAACCAAAGTCAACACCTTTGGGCTCTGCTTCGTTAGGAGTACCCCCAACTGCTACACAGTGCAATCCAAAATCTGCATGAGTGGGTCAATGGCACGGGGGGGCACATAAACTACGAGTCAAACTGAGAATACCGTAATCACAACTTTTAGAAGCATGATCATGATTTTACCACCCAAATGTTTCTTTAATTGAAAGACATTCAAATGAGTGGTTAGTTAGCAGTCAAAGTATCTAGTAGAGCAGACAGATTCACAGAGCCACAGCCAAAAACACTAACACAGCCAATGTTAGGGGATCAACTCCACATGTAGATAATGGGGCGACTGAGACACTGCTTGGGATCGTAGGTGCTTATAGGAAAGAATGTAAAAAGCCTTCTATCCGTCCCTTTAGTCTGTACTCGGAGGAATTATGACTTGCTCAGACCAAAGTTCTCCTCCCTGAATCTTGCCCCGTTCTGCGGTATATCTCCACGGTGTATTTTTAGCACAGGGTGCCACTTTGTGCCAACTGCCATTCCAGGAAGTTAACGGCAGCACTGAGAGCTACATGTTTATCTAATGATAAGATTCCACGACCCTGGCCTCGCAGAGGTCACGACACAGTGGGACTGGCGGGCAGCATTACCAACAGCCCGGGGCCTGAACAGATCAGATGTTAGCGAGTGAAAAATGTCTTTCAAGAGCTGGGATGTGTTCCCGTTTGTGCGGTTTTCTGGAAAGGAAACAACATTATCCGGAAAACGCTTACCGACGGTAACTTGACATGTTGATGTTCAGCTAAATCGGGCTCATTCTGCATGCTTAAAAAAAGAATTTACGGTCCAACAATCCCAGTGAATCATAGCAGCTATTGTGATAAAAATCAGTTCCACTATAACCTTACTGCATCTCTCCTTATTTGGGTGCTTTAATATCCATCTACAATCAGTGTTATCGGCTGTAGCCACTGACCATTAGGTTTGCTATGTACTCACCCACTCTTTAACTCACATAACCCCTGCCCATTATTCCTTTTTATCAGAGGAAATAGTAATCAAGTGAGCTGGTTTTATGTGTTTTAAATTCCTTTCCTTCCCAAGAAAAGTTAGCGGTTAACTTCACTTGCAATTTATTCCCCATTACCGACGCTCTGACCGCATCTAGAGGCCACAAATCATCTTTAATGTGTCCATTTAAATCTGGTGCGAAAGGTATTAAGAGGTCACCGAGAAAAGTTTATGTCCCACAGATTACTTCCCTGAGCCTTCAGGATGTTTAATAACGGCGGTGTTGTATACGTGTCAGTAAGACTAATACAGTAAAGGGATCAAAGCAGGCGTAAGGAATCCACTGGTATCTAAACACAGCATTCCACCTGCCTCTCTCGCTGAGCCTGATGGAGAGTGTGAGACCACGACAGAGAGGGAGGCGAGGTCTGTGTGCGTGTGTCAGCGATTCCTGAGTGAGTGTGTGTATATATTATCAGTGACTGTTGTGGTGTATCTAATCTCTGCTGGCTGGTTTTGTAGTGCTGTCAGGCTCTTGCAACGTGCAACGTGTGTGTGTGTGTGTGTGTGTGTGTGTGTGTGTGTGTGTGTGTGTGTGTGTGTGTGTGTGTGTGTGTGTGTGTGTGTGTGTGTGTGTGTGAGCGAGCCAGACGTAGGTCTCAGAGACAGACAGGCTGACAGAATTGGAGTCACCGCCACAATGCCTCTGCTCCATATATGGAACTAACGGTTCCCACTCAAATGAACAGCGTGCTACACACACTTTGGCCACTCTATCAAATTGTTAGTCTTTTATCTAACTTCCTCCCCGTGGCTATAGATACACCTGTCATTTCTAAGTGTGATGTGACAAAGACATTGTCTCATGTGGATTTTGAGGTAAAATATACACAATCTGATGAGCATACTGTATTATGCATTTAAGCACTCTAAAGAGAGTAAGGAGAGTTACAGAATGTGATAAAGACACGGCAGTCTTTTGAATCAGACCACAAAATAAAAATGAGAAGCATATTTTTAGTAGTTTTTTGTCTAATTTTAGCCTAATGCTGTTCCCAGTTCTTTTCTAAAGACTGTCTTTTTATCCATGTCCATGTCTTTTTTGGTTAGATTGTAGATCTCTCTGTCTATCTCTTGTTTTCTCTCATTTCCTGTTTGTCTTTGTCTCCACCTTTCAAAGTGTTTGTCTCGCTGTGTCTGGCTGATTGTGAAACACAGGAAAGTATCTCCAAACTATTTAGTCTACGTGGCTAGCCCTTGTGTTTAGTCATCTATGTCTGCACAGTCGGTGACTGTCTGTTTAACTCTAGAGTCACTGACCCCTGTATAACCTTTTTTTTTTTTTTTTTTTTTAAACATTTTCTTTTGCAAATTGTTCGATCCTCTTTTCGTTAATGTTTTAAGATTTTGGTCGATATTCAGCACACAGTGAGCTGCATTGAAAGTGACTGGGAAGTAAAACTGTCAGCTAAGACATATCACTCTGGCACTGATAATTCTGATTCACTGCAATGAATATCACACTAAAAGAAATGGTAGAGGGTATAAAACTACACTAAAGGTATATGTGCTGTGCTCAACAGGTGTTGAGAACAAAATGTGTCAGACAAACAACTGCAGGTATCAATAATTAACAGGCAGACATAAGATATGTGTCTCTGTGTCTCTGTGTGTATCTGTGTGTATCCGTGTGTCCTTACATCGCACATTGCGGTAAAGCAGGAAGGGGTGCTGGAGCTGGAAGTCCAGGTCTTTGGTGATTGGCTCCGTCAAGTTCTCCATACTGAGTCTGTTCATAATGGTGAAACCATGCCTAGGAGATGCCAGTCTGAAATACAAAGAGGACACACACACACAGCATAGAAATAAGAATGAAGAATTCATGTAAAAATGAGTCAATCACAACTTGAAACAAGAGGCACTTCAGTTATGCCATATCCTACCATATTCACCATGATATATTACACAGAAACAGTTGTGCTAAATAATAATAAACTCAATTTTGAATGTTAACATTTGGGTATGGCTGCAACTTCAATATGTCTGAAGAGATTTATAGAAATTCCCAACAAACACATACTAAGAATTGTACTTTAAGTAAAGTTTGGCATGGAAAATCCTTAGACATCAAGATAATAATAATAATAATAATAATAATAATACATTTATTTATATAGCACTTCTCAAAACAGATTTTACAAAGTGCTTCACCAGACAATAAAAGCAGATAAATAAAGTAAAAGATATGGTAACTGTTAAAACAGATCAGACAATAAAAGCAGATAGAGTAAAACAAATATGGTAACTGCTAAAACAGAACATCACAGAACATATCAATAATAATAGAAGTGGTAAAATGGTAGGACAAGTTGATAAAACAAATATACGGTATATATACATAAATGTGTATAAATGTACACATGCGTCCAGAAACGGATGTATACATACATATATTTATACCCTTCTACTTATAGGAATGCTATCCTAAAAAAATGTGTTTGCAAAAGTGTTTTAAGTGGATACAGAGTTAGATGATCGTATCTCTATAGGAAGTGCATTCAGGACTTTGGGAGCCCTGACAGCAAAAGCCTGATCACCTCTTGTCACAAAATTGGACCTGGGAACAGCAAGCAGTAGCTGATCAGATGATCTCAGACCACGAACAGGCGTATAGGGTGTTAAGAGATCCATTATGTATTCTAGGGTCAGACCAAGTTGTGCTTTAAAAGTGAGTAATACAATTTTAAATTCTAAATTGTAGGGGAAGACAGTGCGATGATGCCAGGACTGGTGTAATGTGCTCCATTTTATTAAGATGTCAGAGTCCAGCATCAACTCCATTTACCTTGTGTAGATAAAAAGGGTGCCTTCCACCTCTGTCTTCTCCTAAAAGAAACACATACAACACAAACATTAGCAAAGTGATACTGTTGCACAATAAATATATTGTTACAATATTCCAGGGGATTAAATAAGAGAGGATTAAACGTGTCAATTGTTGTGGAAAACACCTCTTCCGGCCCTTAACACCAATCAGTGGAGGTCTGTAACTTTAGTTGGTGGTGAATCAGAGTCAGTGTGACAAAGCGCGCCCATCAGAGGACGCTGACGAGGCTAAGCTAAAGTTAGCACACATCAACCAAAGTTGAAGCTTACCCACTCATTGGCCCTGTTGTTATAAGTATACAGAGCAACCTGGCTGGCCACGTCCACGATGTCATTGATGTAGGGGTCTTGTCTCTGCAGGGCAGCCAGACTGATGTCCAGTCCTTTAGCAGTGAGACAGCTGCTGCTGCTGCTGCTGCTGGCTGCAGCAGAAGTCGCTGTCATTGTTCCTCTATAGGAGGATGTTAGCTCGCTGCTTAGCTTCAGCGGCTAACGAGGCACAGGAAGACAATACAACACAACAAACAGCGAGGTGAGAACGACTGTTAAGTTTCTAACTGCGTAATAGCTTTGTTTTGGCAACTTAAGACTTGTAAATTAAAGATTTTCGAGAGTTATCGAGGGCTAGCTGCCATGAGTGAGTTTGTCAGCGGCCATGTTTAACCAGAGAGATTGTAAACAACCAGACGGGAGGAGTTGAGCAGCAAGGATGGAGATTTCAGCATTATCAATCGAGTTGGGAAAAGTCGATGGAGAATTACTGTTGTCAACTGCAGAGATTTACTGTGTTATTGTCTTTTCTTCAAACAATCCATGATAATGTCAGGAGAAACATGGCTATCTACCATTAGGTAAAAACATTTATTTTTATATACATAAGAACAACATTTTCCTCTAACATTTTTAAGGATATATTATGTTTATATTGGTTTTATTTCTTTTTTTTGTATTTAAATTAACTTTGCACTTCACAAAAACACGATGTTGCTGGATCACTTAGTATTGTAAGCAAATACTCTAGATTTTAATAAAAGTCGATGGAGAATTACTGTTGACAACTACAGAGATTTTCAGTATTACTTTCTTTTCTTCAAACAATCCATGATAATGTCAGGAGATAGGTATATCAATTTGTTTTTATTATGTTTTTGTATTTAAATTAACTTTACACTTTACAAAAAAAACAGTACTTGGAAACATGGCTATCTACTATTAGGTATATAGCTACAGGCCTAATTTAATTTAAATTAACTTTACACAAAAAAACAGTACTTCAATCAGGTAGGTTAACTTCATTGCCAATGAATGTGGAATGTGTTTCAGCTTTCTTTTCGTATTATCTGGGGTGTATGGGCTACAATCCTAGTGGTATATATGTTTTCAAACAGTTTATGTGTGGTAGAAACACACAAAGTTGCTGGATCCCTTAGTATTGTAAGCAAAGAAATCTATCCTGTTTGATTCTCCTTTAACTTTATGTCCCTGTCACTTCTCCCCATACAAGTTGGCAGCTGATGTTTCCCTTTTTGTCTTTTATTTGACTGCCGGGTAACATAACACACTGATGCTGACTGAAGTCTCCCAATCCTCAGTTACATTTCCAATAAAATGCACTAGGGGGCCTCAAAGGGATGGATAACACACAACCATATCCTGCTCTATAGCCATTTACTGCAAGGGCTGCAGTTGATCTGAAAGCCAAAACAAGAAGGCATGTGTGTGCGTGTGTGTGCGTGTGTGTGCGTGTGTGTGCGTGTGTGTGCGTGTGTGTGTTTGTACAGTAAAATATCCCCAAGAGTTTTGTCTCGATGGGAGGGGAAAGGCTTTAAGAGCAGTTACACTCTGTTACAAAAACACCAAATAGAAACAAATACAGTATGTTTTTATTTGTATTGAGTGACTGCAGTTGGTTTTCCAGCTATTTGTCAATGGGTGATGAAGGAATAGACACGATGAATGAGGCATATTCTTTGGAAAGTGTAATTTAGTACCTCTCTCGGTCATGGGCCCATGTTGAGACAATTTTTTTGAGCATAGTTTAAAATGTACAATGGTGCAGGCTACATTTCCTCCATGTGCAATGGTTTAAACTTGCCATTTTCTGGTTATTATATTTCACTTTCACCTTCAAAAATGCTGCTGTCCCTGTGTCTTTATGCAGTTCCTCTTTAGGTCCTTAAGGTTAATTCAGATGCAGTATTTTAGCAACAATTTACGATGTGCCAGCTCTAGGGTTCAGAAATTAGACACATCCTTCCGGAAATGAATACTCAAGGACAAAAACTGAAACTGATACAGGAACAGGACTTGCAAATTCTTGAAATCCATATCAGCCATTCCCACATCACACAATATCATATGTCGGATCAATCTCCATATTCAGTTCAACATATCTGTTGCGAGGGTACTTGAGGGGACATAGCCACCTCTTCAAGTGGATATACATAAGCCCCTTCACTCTTTATGCATTTTATAGCAGATTACATCTTATGAAATCACCCAGTCGATTAGACTTAGCCTACAACCACTGATTAAGACATACATGGATTCCTCTTTTATCACTAAATTAGCACTATTTAGCATTATATGGCCTATAAAAAGGGGCACTGCTCCTCTCCTCTGCTGTGTGCTGCTGCGATAGCTGTTTCGGTAATTCGATTTATACTGTCACAGAGATGTACAACAGCTGGTGTGCATCCATCAACAGCCGTGTCAGAGCGTCCTTGAGACGAAACAATGACCATCCAACTGCTCGCTCGCTTAAAGTAGCACTGACTGGATGAAAACATCTGCTTTAAACAACTTCTGCTCTTAAATGTGAATGAAGCACTTACAGGTCAGATTATGACACGTTCTGCCTCTCCACTGCCGTGAAAGTAGCTGCTTTGGCATTCAGTATGGCCCTGTTTGTCCTTTGAAAGTATGTCTATTACTTTGTCAGGGTGGTAGTGTACAGTACTGTATGTGTGTGTGTTTCAAGGTATATCTGTCTATTCGTCAGGGTGGTATCTATCTACTGTATTTGCTAGGGGCTACATGTTTGTCGATGATGAGGCTAATGAGTTAGACATCAGCAGGTCGATACCGTCAATAACCATTCAGGGAAGACTGAGCACTTGACTGTGATTGGTGGGGATAGGCCAAGAGAGGCTGATGATTGGCTCACAGGCAGGAAGGATAATGGGATATAGCCGAAAGGCAGCGTGTTGAAATTCAACAAGGGGAGGATGTGCATTGTTACATCAGACATGCTATTTGTTAATAGATGATGGATCTCAGAACAAGTTGAGTAATTAGTATTGTACTGCAATGGAAAATGAAAGACACATCAAAGTCAATGTTTACAAATTTTAAATAAATCTTGTATCAAGTAAGGCCTGTTGAAACAAAACATTTAGGGCTGTCAATCGATTAAAACTTGACTATGACTTGCCCCAAACTGCATGTGATTATCATAAAGTGTGTCTGTAAAGGGGAGACTCGTGGGTACCCATAGAACTCGTGGGTACCCATAGAACCCATTTTTATTCACATATCTTGAGGTCAGAGGTCAAGGGACCCCTTGAAAATGGCAATGCCAGTTTTTCCTCGCCAAAATTTAGCTTAAGTTTAGAGCGTTATTTAGCCTCTTTCCCGACATGCTAGTATGACATGGTTGGTACCAATTGATTCCTTAGGTTTTTCTAGTTTCATATAATACATGTATCTTCACTCTAGATTTAAAACAACCCACTACAACCTTAAAATTGCAAGTTGTGTTAATGCGTGATTTTAGTTGTCCTGCTAAAGCCACCCATAGTGAGTGACATGGACCTGAAGCTAAAGGGACATAGTGAATGGGTAATTGATGACCTGTCTGGAGCGTTCAATATGGGTCCATCATGGCTCCAGGTGGAAACATTATGTTCCTCATTAGCTTCCTCATTTATGTGGGTCTTTGCAAATTAGTGCATGTGCTTTACTCTCTTCAACAAGTAACATGTGAGGCCTCATGAAGTTTCCATCTTCTCTATATAGGGCCAATCTGGGGAGACACTCTAGGCAAAAACTATCCCACCAAAAAAGATCCAAAATACACATTTTATTATAAACTGTGTTCTACAACTTTGGTAGTTAATGTTTCAAAATGTTAAATTTCATATTGCATTTAATTTTATCTCCGTAATATTTATTTTAATTTATTTTTAATTTGAAAGAAAAGAGAGACAATGTACAATATGTATCAGGAATAACTTGTTAAAAGCAACATTTAAATATGTCTTTGTGGTCTTCATTTGAGTGTAGAATGGATCCCAAGAGAAAGCTTCATATTCATATTAAGTGTGTTAATCTATCAGATTTTCTAAAACCTGAATCTCAAATTGCACAGCAGAATAGCATATAGCTTTCTCTGTCATGAGGGGATTTCCCTCTGACTGACCAGCAGATTGTTGGTTTCCCACATGAAACGCAAGCATTTTGTTTGTCTGTATAGAGATTCCCAGAGACTAACTGAGCTTAAGACTCACACACGCTCACACACATACAAAGGGGGTCGGGAACTACAAATATAGAGTGATCATAAATAGAATAGATATTCCATGTGCAGGCTGGATTGCCGAGGACATTTGTGTGTGTGAGTCTGTGTGTTTGTGCGTCCCCTGGGCACAAGTGTCTGTTCCCACGACCTGCCCTCCATCCGTTCTTCCTTCTCGCGGTCCTCTCTTCCGTCTATCCGTCCATTCACTGGCCAGTGTAATCAAACAGAGGCTGGTTTGGCAAGAAAGTGAAAGGGAGAGTCAGACCGCCATTATGAAACTCAATGTCCATCTGTTTCGCTATCGTCACAGGGCTGATCAGTCAGACATCTGCAGCCAAAGGAAAGGAACTAAGTACATTTTCTCAAGTACTACACAAGCTTGAGGTACTTGTACTATTCGGCTACTTTTCAGATGGTTTAATTGTCATAACAGCATGAGGTCAAAAGAGGCAAACGTAGACAATATTTCACAAAAAAAATCTTAAAAAAAAGTCAAAACATTAATACAAATATTTGCAGCCGAACTTTGTTTTTTATTCTTTCCTACTCCATTAGTCATCTGCTTTTAATAGCTTTGCATTGACCACGGCTTTAACAGTAAAATGCAACTTATGCATCAATGCACCATTATTAACAATCTAATAATGTATCATGTAGTGATATATCAGTCACAGGAGCATTTTTTCTGCAGCACAGGTACTTACTAACTATGAGATGAGATAAGATAAGATAAGATAAGATAAGATAAGATATACTTTTAATCTTCTCATATGGAAATTTGTTATGGACTCCGTCCTGTGGTTCCACAGAAGATAGAATCATACATGCTACATAGTAAAACATCCCAACAACACATAGCTTCATAACAACACATAACAACGCATAGCTTCATAGAAACACATGACAACACATAGCTTCATAACAAAACATAACAACACAGTTTCATAACAAAACATAACAACACATAGCTTCATAACAAAACATAACAACACAGCTTCATAACAAAACATAACAACACAGCTTCATAAGAAAACATAACAACACAGCTTCATAACAAAACATAACACATAGATTCATAAAAAAACATAATAACACATAGCTTCATAACAAAACATAACAACACAGCTTTATAACAAAACATAACAACAGAGCTTCATAACAAAACATAACAACATAGCTTCATAACAAAACATAACAACACACAGCTTCATAACAAAACATAACAACACAGCTTCATAACAAAACATAACAACACAGCTTCATAACAAAACACAACAACACACAGCTTCAAAACATAACAACACAGCTTCATAACAAAACATAACAACACACAGCTTCATAACAAAACATAACAACACAGCTTCATAACAAAACATAACAACACATAGCTTCAAAACAAAACATAACAACACACAGCTTCATAACAAAACATAACAACACATAGCTTCATAACAAAACATAACAACACACAGCTTCATAACAAAACATAACAACACACAGCTTCATAACAAAACATAACAACACAGCTTCATAACAAAACATAACAACACAGCTTCATAACAAAACATAACAACACATAGCCTCATAACACATATTTTCATAACAAAACATAACAACACTGGACACTACGGCGGCATAAATATCCCACAATGCAATGCGGTAGTGTCTCTGGGTGGAGAATGTGAGTTGGATCAGACACTATTTTCTGTGCCTGTCTGATAATAGACTGCTCATAGATTGTTTGGAGGGACGGGTATTTTTTTAACCCCAATGATCTTTATAGCAGTCTGTACCAGACGAGTAATCTGTGACTTCAACTGAACAGACAAATGACCATACCATGCTGTTATCCCATAGCTTATAATACTCTCTAACTGCTGCTTTTTCTAACAATAAAACATTTGGTTTGTAGGACACAAATCATTCATCAGCACAGGAACTCAACTGTACATGAACGTAACATCTGCATCACAAAATGGTATATATTTTGTTCAGAAATAGACAATTCATCTGTCAAATGTCATCAATAGAATCGTTTATCAGCTGTCTCCCTGTCTTTACTATGTCTAGAGTGACACATGTAGACAAAAAAGCTTTATTCTATTACAGGATGGTGGGTGGTGATTTTGTGCTATGGCACTGAACAAATGAATACAGGCTGGGTTGAGTCATCAGATTCACCTCCTGATTACAGCTTGCAGTGAGACTGACATGAGGCCTGCACATTGTGAAGTTCGTATTCAGTGTCAAATACAATTACATGGCATGGCCACAGTGCCATAATTAGAATCTGAAAATGCTGCTCAGTAGCTTCAATAAATCCTGATTTATTGAGCCCGATTATTCTGTCTTGTGGAGCATTGCCATGCCATTTTACACATTTGATATCTAAAAAAATCATCCTTTAATGTAACATATTGGGACGGAGTTTGTGAGTGTAGACATAAAAAGACAGGAAATGATTTTCAAAATAAGGTCAAGATCTTTCTAAAGACTGAGTAGATGATGGAAAAAATGTCTCCCTTTTTCATCTTTTATATCAAGCCGCCTTTGGAGGGCTTTTAAGGAAAGAGCTCAATTTAAGCACCGACATGTTATTTGTGCAAGAAGCTCTACCCAAGCCAAGCCAAGCTGACTCAATGTCGTCAAAGTCCGGTCCAGAGCTATTTAGCTAAGAGCCAGTGTTGTTGACTTTGTTTGACATTTGACTCCCAAATGAGTTTCATTTCATTCTTGTGTTACCTAAGAAAATGGACCCATGTCTCCAGAAAATGACTTTGTGCGCTCGAGGGGCCGGGGACAAATTTGTTCCCGGTCATGGAGAATGACGCCGAAACAAACTTCAAACTGTCCTGAGGGCAAAAAAGAAACATAATTGAATCCTAAAAATAATTGTATCATCCTCTGGATAAAAACTTTCCCATTCAGTTTTTTGTGCGCTGACCTTCCTGAACCTGTAGACATGAGATTTGAGTCTACTATTTACAATCCAAAGACCTGAAAATCAGCTTCCTTGTGGCTTCTCTCTGTTTAAGAGAGCCGTGCATGAAAAGATCAGAGCTTTGAGTCATAAAAGAGCTGAAACGCCGGATCTTTAGTGTGTGTGTAAACACGGTCTGGGCCAAAGAAAAGAACGGGGCTGAAGCAGTCCAGATGTGTATATAAGGACTACGGGCAAATCAGATGGAGGTACAACATCTCCGATCTCTGCTTCTTCCTGCAGAAATCAGAGTCTCTGAAAGGCTTGAGCCTGCTATGGATCATTATCCCCCTTCCACCTCTCTCTCTCTCTTTCTCTCTCTCTCACGCACACACACACACACACACACACAAACGTTCCCTTTCTTCTTATTTCCTCTTGCTCTCTATCTTCTGGTCTGTATCACATGAATGGGTTTCGTCCACCTTTCTTTTCTTTTTACGTCTGTTCTCCGACCCTCAGATCCTTTTAAGATGTTCTCCTCTTCTCCTCCCACACACACACGCACACACGCACACTTCACACACTTCATAAACATCATCATCATCATCATCATCATCATCTTTGTCTTCATCATCACCATCATCATCATCTGGATACCAGCCGCCCGGTTTCTCTCCACTGTTGCCTATACAGTCTCCCTCCCTCCTCAATTCTCTCTGGCACACACACACACACACACACACACACACACACACACACACACACACACACACATACATCTGGAAACAGTCAAAGCGTCTACATGCACGGGGAGGGAGGGGGGGCTACCTCTCTCTCTCCCTTCTTCTCTCTCTCTCTCTCTCTCTGTCTCTCTCTCCTCTCTCTCACTCTCTCTCTCTCTGTCTCTCTCTCCTTCTCTCTCATACTCTCTCTCTCTCTGTCTCTCTCCCTCCATTTTCTCTCTCCCTCTCTTTCTCTCCCTCTCTCTCTCCCTCTCTATCTCTCTCCCTCTCTCTCCCTGTCTCTCTCTCTCTCTCTCTGTCTCTCTCCCGCTCTCTCTCTCTCACTCTCCCCCTATCTCTCTCTCTCACTCTCCCTCCTTCTCTCTCTCTCTCTCTCTCTCTCTCTCTCTCTCTCTCTCTCAGTATCACTGCAGAGCTGAGCTGCAGGAGCAGCAGAGGCAGAGAGAAGAGAGAGCTCTATAACTCCAGATCAGTGAGACTCACAGGCAGAGACAGACAGACAGACAAGCAGGCAGACAGACAAGCAGACTGACAGACAGACACACCGCCGGACCATCATCATGGACTGGATCAGGACAGAGTAAACCCGTCTCCGGATGAGACAGGACGGCCTGGCTTCTGTTGTTTTTTGGGTGGACTCTGCCATAGATACGTGGAATAACCGACAACCCATTGGGAGATTTAACCCCGTGATGGAATATTTACACTCTTCTCCTTTTCTAAATTTTCTCCTCTCCTCCTCTTCCTTCTCTTCCTCCTCCACCACCTCCTCTTCTTCTTCATCCTCCTCTCACATTTTGACACGCTGCTGCTGAAGATGCGCACGAATGCGTCTTTTGCGCACTTCCATCGCGACCGCCACTGACAGCGCCCCAGTGCTTTATTATAATAACCTTTTTGAAACCTTCTTTTTTTTTTGTGAGGAGAGAAGAGAGGAGAGCGAATGAGGTGAGAATTGAATTGGCTGGGTCTCATGTTTCTCGCCTAGGGGCCCGGATGTAACCGAGAGATGCACCGGTGCGTTTTCCCAACCGGTTCCGCCGAAAGCTCCCTCTTTTTTCTCGCCTTCACCTCCATCATGGGGATTAGGTAATATTCACTCCATCACGAAGAAACCCTAACCCCCAGAAAAGAAACAAATAACGGAATACCCCAAGACTGTCCGTGTCAGACAGTTATCTTCTTTTCCCCCCTTTTTTAATTTCTTTATTTTTGGGGGGCTTTTTTTTTTCCTCCCTCCCTCCTTCAGCCTCTCCAGCTTTTTTTCCTCTCTCTCTCACTCTCTCTCTCGCTCTCTCTCTCTTCCAATTCACCTATAGGGATAACGCCGGACTACATTTATGGTAAATGAAAGCAAAAACATGTACATCCCGGAGGACACCCTTGAGAATCATCAAGGTATGTGGTGTCTTCTTCTTTTTTTCTTTTTTTTATCTATCTATAACTGGCAAACATCTTGTAACTGTGCATGAGAGAGGAGAGAGAGAGAAGGGAGTGAGGAAAGGAGGGAGGGAGTAAGAGAGGTATGATGATCTGGAAATGGGGATGGGATGAGGAGGAGGAGGAGGAGAGAAAGGGGGGAGGGAAAAGAGAAAGGGGGTGTTCTCTCTCTCCTTGTTTTCAACAGATGGACACATCTCTTTCCTCCACTTTTTGTGCAGTTTTCTTTATTTGATCTTTGTGCACCAAGTCAACTTGTGCCATAATCGTGCAACAGGGCTGCTGCAGGTATAGCCCCTCCAGATATGGATGAGGCCTTTTCTTTTCCTCGCTTGGTTTAGTCCACACTTGTTGGTTTTGACAGGCCCTGTCCATGGAAGAGAGAGAGAACTGTGGCATAACATTTTTTATATCATTATTATTCAATCCATTTTAGAAGCCATTCTATATCATGACATTTTTTACATACTATAGTTTGTCTTTTTAATGACATTATACTCTCATATACTCATTATACTCTACATAGTATTTCATTTTAATTACATTTTTACGGCATATAATGCTATGACTTTTATGGCACATTATGAGTTTGTCATGGCGTTCTATCCTATGACCTTATGACATTCTATATATATGAAGTTTTAATGGTATACTATGTAATGACTTTTTCTTTTGGCATAGTATAGTTTTCCATAGAAATGTCATAAATAATCATGAAATTATCAGTAATTACATAAGGAAAACATTTGCATCTGCATATGTGGTAAACAATTTTAAGAATGCATAAGTTTGTGGGGGAAATTTACGTCATTCTGCCACTGATGTTTTTTTTATTTTGGGAATAAACCAACATGCAATCCGTGCGTTTTTGTTGTTGGCCACATATGTGTCAGATATGAACACAAGGAGCAGGGGAATAATGGAGCCACCGTTACGCACACTCGATCACCATCGATTCCGCCTTCCTCTATAATCAATAGTCGTATTTGTCACGTTTTAATCCAAGTTTCCATCATGTAAGAGAGAGGAATCGCAGAGCGATGACAGGTGGCAGTATAGGAAGGCCTGCAGGACTTCTATGTCTGCTGAGAATTGGGTTGATGATGATGATGATGTGCTATTTTGGGGGTGGGAGGAAGAAGGCAGTGGTTGTTTGGCACAAGACAAGACAGAAGTTGACGACTTTTAAGTGTTCAAAAAGGCAAAGAAAGCGGATGGATGTGCATCTATAGGGCTGTGGTGTGTTTGCCGGTGAGGAAAGGGTCTGTTTGCATTGCGCAGTATTACGCGTCGCTCCTTTCCTTCCACCCACGTTGCAGAGAGAGAAGCCCAGCAGCAACGCGTCGCTTTTAAGACCTGGCTGGACCTTGTAATTCAGCAAAAAAAGGGGCTCATTAATCCTGATCATCATCTTCACAAACCATCATCATCATCATCATCAAATCATTCGTCGTCGTCGTCCACCACCTCCATCACAACCACATACCTCTCTGCCTTGGCGACAGGTTCCATAG
>CAKALG010023542.1:0-13078 GCA_916700815.1 Helicolenus hilgendorfi
CACCTCTCTCTCTCTCTCTGTGCTGGCTGTTGGAGCCAAAGCGCGCTCCCTGGAGGCGCGCTCCCGCTGCCATGTGTTGTTAATGAAAGATACATTGCTGCTAACATGTCTCACTAGTGGATACTTCTAATACCTCCATGGTGGATACAGTTAACGACGCTAGGTGGCGCACACTAACCATATGAGCCATACTGCTCGGTTTCCATCACATATGGGAGAAAGGTAAAGTCATATCTGTCTGTCTGAATGTTTGTGTGGTGAACTGAAGTTACAGGTGGAGTCAACGATGCTTAATTAACAAACTAATGCTAAATGTGCCATGTGTAGCATTAAGCTAAGTCCTACTATCAGTGGTGGAGTAAAATGTACATATATGTTTAAGTAAAAATAGCAATACTGCTCTGTTACAAGTACGGTTTCTACATTCAAGAGTATTATTAACAGCTAAATTCATTGCCATTCTGTTGCTAGGGCAACAGCTTTGGTCTAAATTGACTTCCTGTCAGCTTCTGCATTAACAAACATTACAACATGAAATACAAAGGTGCCCCATTACATGACTATGTTGTCAAGTTTTTATTAGCTATTATTAGCTAAAGTAAAAGTACATGTTTGGTCATAATAATAATAATAATAATACATTTATTTATATAGCACTTCTCAAAACAGATCACAAAGTGCAAAAGCATATAAATAAAGTAAAAAATATGGTAACTGCTAAAACAGAACATCAGACAATAAAAGCAGATAAAGTAAAACAAATATGGTAACTGCTAAAACAACATATCAATAATAATAGAAGTTGTAATATGGTAGGACAAGTTGATAAAACAAATATACAGTATAAAATGGTCCCTTTCACAGAGTTATATTATATATACTGTATATCATTAGCAGTGGTGGAAGAAGTAACTTTACTCAGATAAAAGTATCAGCAAGCAAAATATAGCCTACTCAGAGTACCAAATATAAAAGTACTCATTTGGCAGTATGGTCCATTTTAGTATAATGTATATTATATCACTGGATTATAATTATTGTTGCATTAATGAGTACAACACTTTAATGGTGCAGCTGGTTAAGGTTGAGCTACTGTAATTGCAAGTACTTTATATACTGCCAGGTAGCTCAATATATAATAAATGTATCATCATTTATTGGTTGATTTATATTTTGTGGTCATAATCTGAATCTGCAAAATAACTAGTAACTAAATCTCTCAAATAAATGAGTAGAAAGTAAAATATTTGTCTCTGATTAGAAGTGGAGTAGAAGTATAAAGTAGCATTAAATGGAAATACTCAAGTACGGTATAAGTACCTCAAAATTGTACTTAAGTACGGTGCTTGAGTAAATGTACTTAGTTACCTTCGACCACTGGTTATTATTATTACTGATGCTTTAACACATAAACAACTTTTAAAGATTGTTTTGCCAACTGTATTCATGTAAGAAACCTAAACTAGAAAGGGATAAATATGAGAAAAGAAGTGAAGATTTGTTTGGCATGCGAGTGGTGTTTCACTGTATATCAGCCTGGTGTTAATATGATGTTTCTTTCAGTCAACAGATGGATGAGGTGGTGATGGCTGCTTCCCATGACAAAAAAACATGCACGATAATAACAACTTTAAAGAGGTATGACCCTTGCATACACAGTGTGGTGCCTTTTCTCACACATTAATGCCCTACATCCACTTTTCCCTGCGTGTTCCACTTTGCTGGAGCAGATCCGACCACGCCACCAACAGAGATAATTATCCCCTCTTCAACTGAATCCAGCATAAAAGCAGGGTACCTCAGCGCAGAGCCTGCAAAAGCTGGTTAATGTTTGAGCAGCGCTGCCAGTCACAGCGATGCATCATTAGGTGCGTCTGTGCAGTATTCTGATACAGGAGCACGACTTTGAAGTTTTCCTCGGCACAAGAATGGATCCCAGACTAAAAAATATATTTAACAACAGGAGCTGGGATTGAGGACAGAAGTATCGAGAGTCATAGTTCCTCTGAAACACCTTTTCAACTCAACTCATCATGACCGTCATGATAAATAATTTCTGTACTTGCTGCTCACACCGACATTCACCCTTTCTTCCACTTCGCCTGAGGGCAGTTAGTTGTCTTCCATCTCATGTAACTGCAGTGCCCTGACATCTATGTCTTAAACTTTACTGAGTCTTCTCTAAAGGTCTCTGCTGACCCAGCGAGCTTTGCCGACGTACCAGTTAACAAGCAGGTATGTGTTTTCCAGTAGCTGTATTGAGCCGCAGCAGAGCTAATCAGCAGGTAACAGTCGATTCCTCTTGAGAGCGAACCTGCCAAGCAGTAATTGAACTATTAACTATCCTTGATGCTGCTGAGGTGGCTGTCAGGAGCCCAGGAGCTGTACAGGAATGTCTTTACTTTATTTAATACACAGAGTTTACAGAAAAACAAACACTTTAGTCATGGTAGATTGGTTTGTTTTTCTTTCATTATCTATGTTGTAGAAAATTATAGCCTAAAGCAGCCAATACCCATGTCATGAAAGCTTGAGTGTCTTTCCACAGAGAAGCACTCTGACACGCAGGAAGTGATGCGTTTGACACTTTTGGCAGCAGCAATTGTTTGGACCAGCAACTGTAAGAATTTGATAATTAGTAACAGCTAAGTCTGCTGGGAAAAGCAGAGGAGAAACATCAAAACAGTACATGTGAAGCACCAAAGCTCTCAGGAAAACACAATAGACACAGTATAGAAACAACAGAGACATCCTAATAATAAAAAAGATCAAATAAATATGCTTCGAGCTATGTGGACCTCCGATTTTATTGTGCCTCCATCCGTCTGTATGAACGAGATATCTCAGGAACGCCTGGAGGGAATTTCTTCAAATTTGGCACAAACATCTGCTTTGACTCAAGGATGAACTGATTAGATTTTGGTGGTTAAAGGTCACTGTGACCTCACAAAACACATTTTTGGCCATAATTCAAGAATTCATATGCTTATTTTGACAATTTGACACAAATATCTTACAGGATAAAATGATTAAGTGATGACATTTTGGACAGACATGGATGTTAACTGCAACTTGACTGGTTGGCGGAGGTGTACAACCACGAGGCGGTAATTCTAGTTATCAGAAATGTTAATCCACAGGGAATTAATTAAAAAAAGAAAGCAGCAGATTTTTTGCAACTACTTTGACTTTCCATCACAATAACAACAACAAAAGCTTTTATGGAAACAATCAGTTAGTCAGTTGACAAAAAAATGAATCAACAACTCTTCATAATCTATTCATCGCAGGAGTCTCTAGTTTCAGCTTCTCAATTGTGAGGATTTTCTGCTTTTCTTTGTGTGTTGTGATGGTAATCTAAATATCTTTAATTGGGTCTTGGACTATTTGACAAAACAATCCTTTTTTTTTTAACTATTTCATGACATTTTACAGACCTAACGATTAATTGAGAAATGAATTGGCAGATTGATCAATATTGGTTGCAGCTGTAGTATGAATTTTGTACGTATTTTAAAAAAGAAATCACTACATATTCTCTCCACTGAGTGTCAGTAATGTGTAAGTTAAAGTGTTTCAAGATACATTTATTTGTAAAAGAGGAAGAATCCAGTTGTCCTCTGGCAGAGACAGGTGGAGTTTTCTGAAGTTACCTCTTCATCTGATGTGCAAGCAGACGTTTACTGCAGGTTTACAGAAGTAGCCACATTAGTATGTTGGCAGGTTTGCCCACCGGCCATAATTGGAGCCATTGGATTGTATCGTAACAGAAACCTCCACCTGTTGTCTCCTCCAGCACCGGTGATAGACAAACTGGTGTCCCAGCTGCTGAGAGCTGCAGTCGACAGGAGGAGGTGGTAAATGATGCATGGTTTCCCTACAACTCCTCTTTATTTCATTTCCCATCATCCCAGGCATGCTCCTCACAGCATGGATGGATTCACGACAGACTGAGTTAGTACATGTCTAATGTAGTTACTTTCAGTAATTATGATAAAAGTTATTGCCATAAAACTGTATCCTGACAGTAGTACATGACACAGGTAATCTGAAAAAAAAGATCACTGTTGCATTGGACTATCTGCCTTTCGACTGATCAATGTGGAAGGAGAAAGTGGATTCGTTTACAGTCCCCGTGGCCTCCATTGACATCTGTGGCCCCGTGCAGCGTCGCAGGCATCAGGGGAGTTTACACATTAAGTGTGTGTATGTATGAAGGGGGGTCTTTCTTTAACAGATGGCTGAGGGTGGCCTTTGAGACGCTGTGGATCTGGAGCAGCACTCTGATGATTTATCTATTTCTTGCCGTCTCTTAATCAGAAACAGTGGGGAAACATTCTTCACTGTCGCTGCTTGACAACAGTCTTTGTGTTTGATGCCTGTTGTTGACAGAGTGGCAGGCTACACAAATGCATTTCCCTCAGTGTGCCTCGCAGGTGTGGTTGCTTAAGCAGAAAATCAATCAACTATAGCAATTTCTTGCTGTGTTATTTCACATTATTTTGATGACTAGGATTCTGATTAAGTTCAACGCCTTCATAAACAGCTATATATTAAAGGAGCGACGGTGTCAGCCTTCAGATGCACGTTTTTTTCTATTTTTTTCTTTACCTTCATTCTCTCCCTCATATTTTCCTGCACCCAGGCGTTGCTTTAACAGAGCTGAGACTGAAAAATGTTTGCTTGAAAATTAAAAAGTAGAAATTGTTGCCGTCTCCTCACAACAATATATTGGAAAATATCACCGGCCAGTCTGCAGCGACAATTGTTGTTGAAGCCCATATACCCCCTATTGTATTCTCTGTGCCCATCTTATGTGTTTTGCGGGGGTGGTAATGCTTCCACGATTGGAGAAAAAAAAAAGATGTTTTGTTGTCTCTGTTTTATCAGCACTCTGAAGCTGGAGGCAAACCGTGACAACACCATCTGTATCAGAAATGCAGGAGAAGCACAGAAACAACCCATAAATGTTGGTAAAGAGGCTTCACTCCAAAAGATGTGCTCCAAGTCAAAGGTAAGATAAAAGTACACACCCCAGTAAACAGAAACGGGTATAAAAAATCAGTTTCATTCGGAGTTTGGTTTGGTTCAGACCTAAACTTGGACGCCACCACCTGAAGTGATCTGAGAGTGGTTTCTTTGTGGCTCGTTACATGACATTATTTGTGTTGGGCTGCCCCCCCCCTTAGTAGATTAGTCGACGTTTTGGTCTTAGTCGACTCGATTTCTTTAGTTGATTAGTAGTTTTTTATGCTTTTTCATGCTGAATGACTTATCTCCAAGAAACGTATGAGCACATCTCTGGTAAACACAAGATTTAAAGTGGTGCTTTTGTGTGATTCCTTGTGAAAAAACTCAGTTTTTGTTTGTCGATTAAATTAACTAATTGATTAGTCAACAAAATCGTATGGGGGTTATTCGACGGAGAATGTCTTTACGCCCTAGTATACGGTGCACACAAAGCATCCCTTTTTCGCTTTATATTTTACATGTACAGTTTTACACCTTGTGGTTTGTCACACATCGATTTTATGCAGCTGCATTTAGCTCAAATGAGCACACGTCTAGAAACAGCATGGCTGCCACAGATGGCAGAGATATTATTAATCAATTCCTTAATAATCCAATCAGTAATGATTCAAGTGCAGTGTGAGTTGAGTGATGTGTGGCGGTCGGAGAGAGCTGGAGAAAGTTGAGCTCTCGCTCAGCTTGCGGCCACTGTGACCTGAATCCAGATAGGCATCAGACATGGCAGAAATAGATGGATAGATGAAGTGCACTTGCAGGAAAGTAGTAATTCTCTACAAGAGGAACCATTTTCTACATAAAATACACGGCTGGCTGAAAATGGTTAGATAACACAAATCTCTAAATTTGGTATAATTCCCCTAAAATTGTGTGTTCTAATCACAAAATACAGCTACAAATGTGTTTATTAAAATTCCCATATTTGGCATAGCTAAGCTAAACATTTTGTCAGTTTTCATAATCCCCAAATGTGTTAAAGAGCTACTGGGGGACCCAACTCCCCAAATGTCCTCCAAGCTGACATTTTCTGTGTTGTTGGTCACTATAAGAAATTAAATCTATCTTCAAACAGTTAAATTACGTAAAAAATGGTAGCTTAGGGGGCAGCAGTTCTGCCTAACTTCACTAATTTAGTCCGGGTATAACCCAGGACTATTTGGCACTAAAAGGATTGGGGAAAAGAGGCAAACAAGACCTCTATTGTGGAAACGAGTAATGAAGAAGACGACTGCTGTTACAGTCTAAGGATCGATGCAATGACAGTGTCTTTGTATGTTCTCTTCCTTTGACAAAACAGCACATGTAAAGCTTTACCTGGTTGCAGAGGAGAGGAGAAGACATTGTAGAAAATCTCTCTTACTAAATGCACGCTGTATCTAATGGCCATGGTTGAAAGGGCCTCTTATGCGCAGAGTGTGAATAGATGAATTCATAGATTCTGTTCATTGTGAGTTTCCTGCATGTGGCAACAATACAGCCAGCAGAATGATAATATCTTGAAGAAGCTCATGACGTAAACTATGACTGTGTTGGACCAAATCACTGGCATATTTTATAAATGGACAAGTTTGAATAGATCAGCCAATGAATACACTTTACTCCGTACATACAGAATATTTGCAAGGTCTGAGAGCCACTTATGATAAAGTTTGCTTTAATGACCCTGCTTTATAAAACCTGCGTTGCTCATAAGGTTCTCTGGCCTTTCAACGTTTTAAAAAGCCAATTTTCTGTGAAGAGCGACTTAAAAGTCTCTTGACTTTCAGAAAGGGGCTCAGAAAAAAAAAGCGAAACTAGAGAGTTTTTTTTCTGAATGTACCGAGCTTTACCCCGGGGATCTCCAATCCCTGCGGCTCCAAAGGCTTACATGACTTCCTATTTTATAAGCAGCCGAGCAGGAATTGCGGAAAGCTCTCTGCAACTGAGAACGATACAATGGGGCTGGGTGGGGTGGGCTCAGCGGAGTATAGGACACATAAATGTCCTTGAGAATCAAAGAATCCAGCAGGCTTTTAGCCAAACAGCTCTGCTTCTTTATTTTTGCTCGTCCTAGTCTCTTCAGCGATGCTGAAATCCCTTTCTTGGCAGGCAAACAGAGAAAAACAGCAAACATTTTTCTTTTGTTGCTTTTGCTGCAGATTAAAGGATGGTGTAGGCTAGTGCAGCTGTTGAGTATATGCATCCTAGTATTTGTGGATAATACAATCATCTGAGTTGCACAATACAAATTTGTCGAGTTTTTATGTGTTATACGATTACAGTTTAGTAACAATGTGATTATATTGTAATATTTGATCAGATCTCTAGAAATCAAGTGTATAAAAGTATTTGGAGTGACAGTCCTTGTGTGTGATATTTTTATACACCCTTTCTGCACAGTTTGAAGTTCTTTCATTTAAAAAAAAATCAAACTAATGCTGTTATTTGATAATGTGTGTAAAGAAGTTGTCCCTTTATGATCAACCTGTACTTCCCCATACATACAAGCTGACTGAAGCTCTCTTGCCTCACATAACCAGCTGAAATTCACTTCATATCGTAGACTGTATAGAAGAAGTGGACGTATTCACTGTCACGTCACCCATTGGTTTGTGGACTGCCATTTCGAAGCCTCGAGTTCGGCATTTTGGCCGTGGCCATGTTGTTTTTTTGCAATCAGAAGTGACCCGAGAGGGTGGAGCTAAGTACAACCGAAAGCTGAATAAGACATATTTAGGCGACCAAAAAGGTTATAATTAACTTCCATGAACTGAAAACACACTGTGAAAGGGTTAAAGTTGTAAGATGAAAACACGGACAACTCCCAGACCGGAAACCGCCATGGTAGCGAGCTGTCAATCACAAGGTAGCCCCGCCCTAAATCATACCATTCTTTATGGTCTATTTGACTCTAAATGGGACCATAATTTACTAAATGAACATCATGCTGTATTGAAGAAGCCTTGAAACTAGCGATTGAGACCATAAACTCATGTTTACAATGTTTACTGAGGTAATAAATCAAGTGAGAAGTAGGATCATTTTCTCATAGACTTCTATACAATCTGACTTCTTTTAGCAACCAGAGGAGTCGCCCCCTGCTGGCTGTTAGAAAGAATGTAAATTTAAGGCACTTCAGTATTGGCTTCACTTCTCAGACCCGGAGGTAGCCCACTACTTCATATCTATACAGCTTACGTACAAGATCATTTCCTTGTCAGAGTGTATTTCTTTGAATTAGCACTTGGTAATATAGTCTCACTGAAGCTTCCCTTCATCACTATCATGGGGGTAACTGTGCCTGTGAGCCTTTTGAGTCTAGACCAAGAGACCACAGCTCTGGAATATCCTACATATTTTTTATTAAAGGCAGAAACATTATAGAGTGAAGTCACCCTGAAAATGAACTTTTGTTCAGCGTCATATGGAGCCTCTGGTTGTTTTGAGCCGTGCGTGTGCTCCACCTCTGTGCTTTGTTCCTTCTGAGTTCACATGAGCATGCTGGCTCGCAGGCAGAAGTCATGTTAATAAACAGATCTGACATCCGTCTACTGTTTTGACCAATTAGCAAATAGCTTTTATGATTCCTTGGTACATTTTGCATGTTTCAACTCCTCCAGAAGTTTTCTTTCGCAATTTCCATAGACAGTAGTTTACCAGGAAACTAACACAGATGGCAAATTAATATTCTCCAATCCAATATCACTGTATTTTTTCCATCCACTTACCATATGATATTGCCTCTATTTTCTACTCCTCCCAACACTTCTGATTCAATTTAATTGAATCAAATTTGATTTGAGGGATTTCTCCCCTCTCGATTTCCTATCGCAGCACTGTAGAGCTGAGAAATTGCTTCTTCCTTAGCATCTAATCTTTAAGCAATTTCTTGCTTCCCAAAAGCCGAAGGGAGAGCAAGAAGATGTGAGAAAGCCGCCACTTTCATCTTTGTCGCAGGCAAATTGCAGCAGTGCAATTTACCTGCGACAAAGATAAAAGTGACGCAGGTAAATTGCACTGCTGCTGTGAAGCTATTCATACAGAACGGTGAAGTGGATGGGCTTCTCACACAGATGGCTGAAGTGGACTGAATTAACACAACGCAGAGAGTCGGCATTCTCCTTTTTAAAACAAGATCTCCAGACTGGAGTTTCAGTGATACAGATATTTCTTGAGTGGAAAGAAATAATAACCATGAAATTCCTGACTGAATAGACTAAAGCATTGTGAAAGGTCAAGATGGGGGAACAGTGGAAATTGCAAAAGCAATTGTAATAAGAAATAGAAATATGAAAGTTTAAGCAAGTTTTCATGCCAGATTAGAGGGACTGAGTCCAACCATTTCTGTAATCAACAATGCGACATTCACACACCCTTCATGCTGTGATTGGTCAGCTAGTTGGAGGTGGGAACGAAGTCTCTCAAGGGCTCCTGTCGAATAATATATATATATATTTTTTTAGGAAGGTTCCTGACTGAGTGAAATGACCCCGAAGTATCTAAGTGGCAGCCACGATAAGAGCCAGTTCTCTAAATGCTAGAGAAAGGTGCTTCAATGCTTCCTTTCTTATCTCCTTTAGTATAGGAAACACTGGACCATCCTTTACGAAAGCGAACGAGAAATGCCATCCCACAATTCCTTGCGGCATTAACATTTAAAGCGACACACCATTCCCCTTCGAAAATGGCCATGTCAGTTTTTCCTCGCCAAAATTTAGCATAAATTCAGAGCGTTATTTAACCTCCTTCACGACAAGCTAGTATGACAGTTGGTACCAATGGCTTCCTTGGGTTTTCTAGTTTCATATCATAACAGTATCTTCACTCTAGCTTTAAAACTGAGCCTGTTCCAAAAGATCGATCTTGTTAATGTGTTAAAGAAAATTAGTGGCGTTAAATCAAATTGCATTATTGCATTATTATCGCGTTAACTTTGACAGCCCTAGTTAAAAATAAAGTTGCTTAAAAAACATCTGCCGTTGCGTAGTGTACGTGCTGTTGGATTCTCTTAGTACCATGGTTGTCTTTTCCTAAGTCCTTATGAATTCACCTTCACATCTTTCCTTGACCTCATGATGTTTTTTATTTAAGGACAAGGAATAGTGGTTAGGAAAAGACATTAAGACGTCATTTTTACTATTCGACCGCAGCCTAGTTCTCTTTTTTCATTTTCAACTATTTTTGTCACTTTTATGTGAACAACAGAGCGCAACTCAATGAAAGCCTTCCCGTAGAGACCATGTGTACCATTATGCCCATATTCAAACAATATTGCGTCTCCTCACTCTTTATGACAGCTGCCTTTTTCACTCTGCCTTCCAGCGTAGTCATTTAGAACAACTAAATAGTTGTGTTAAAGTGTAACCCGACCTTTAGCCTCGCATGGCATTTCACATTCAACTTAACAACATTACTGCATGTTCGATATTTACGCAGGTAAGGTAGTTAGAGAGCCTGCTGACATTTTGGGATGTCATATGTGATAAATGAATAAAATGAGTCATTGACTTTTATATTTTTTTATTTATGTTTTGACCAGAGTTCCTTCTTTGCCATTTAAATTTGAAAGTAAACAAGTTTCTGTGGCTTTGGTTCCTTTAAGATTTACCTCCAAACTAAATGTTATTTCATCTTTATAGAGTAGTTCTGTCTCTGTGTAAATGTTTGCATAACTAAAACTGGAATCTGCCACCTGCAAAGTGAGAGAGGAAAATGCTGAAAATGTGTCTATGTGTGTCCTGGTGGCTCAGTTAGCACCGTGTACCCAAGTCGGCCTGGAGCCTTTGTCGCACGGCAACTCTCTCCTCTTCCTCCCACTGTGTGTTTCTACCTTCAATGGCTGCATAAAACCAAATGTGTGTGCGTGTGTGCGTTCCCTAGTGCATGTGGCTTTCTTGGAAACACTGGCAATACATTGTAGTGTAATGGTGGACAGTTCCAGTCAGATGTGTTTCTGATGAGGATTAATGTCTACAATGACCTCAGTGTTTTGTAAAATGATTATGGTCCATGACCACTGTGGCGATGCTCTGATTGACTGGCTATCAAACGTCCAAATCAACCATGTAGGGTCAGTCAGTCCTGCGTAGAGGACACGCTGCCACCATAAACAACCCCTAATCTCTTTAATCAGATTCTATTATGGGACAGACCTGCCTTGATAATATTGCTGTGCTCTTGGCCGGCTTCCCCGGCTCTAACCGAAGCCAAAGTGAAGCTCGCTTGAGGTGAAAGGCTGCTAGACAAGACGCCCGGGTGGAAGCGATGTGTGTACCAAAACCTCGCTCCACAGCGCTGATGAAATCCACTATGTGGTCTATTGATCTGGCCTGCAGTTTGATTGATGCTGTCTTTAAAAATTCATTAGTTTTAGGCATGTGGGAGCTGCAGGGCGACTGGCGCTCCTGTAGGGCACATTTGTCTATGTTTACAGAACCAGGAGCGTTCAGTCAGCAGCCAGAAAAGATGCCTGAAGGGGAGCCCAATGAGTCACATTGTCACTCTGACACACACTAAAACACACATACACACACGCACACACACAGTCCCACAAGGTGAGTAAAGAAGCTAATATTTTACGCGTTGTTATGCACCTCCATATCTATCTGTGGTTATCATTGAAGCGCCTCATCCTTCCCTGTGTGGTTTTGCAGAGTGTCCAAGGCCTCTTGTTCTGCAGCAGCACCACCAATTCTTCATCTCAACAGATATAAAATACATACACAACATTTAGAGGCTGTGGTTGTTCAATTATCTCCCTGTCATGGGTTGTAAATCAGCTCTAGGGGGATTTTATGTGATGCTATTAATAATGTATTGTTGCCAGAATTTCACTGTTTATATTTAACATTTTTAATACTTTCAAATAATCCCAAGATCTTTTCAAAAGGGTGAAAATTAAACACAGTGAAAGACAAAACTTTATTATTTCATCTTTTATCTGTAGCAAAACTTTTCTAATTAGCGGTGGGATGTGACAAACACTCTCACAGGCTACAGAACATGTTTATTCATTAGGAAACCGAGGTGTGTGCTGCCAGAGCATTTTTATGCCCTGCTTTTTCCAGCAGTGTTGCCCTTGTTTTCACTGTTAGCGCTGTTAGTACTGTTAGCTACGAGCCGCCGGCTCAGCTTTCGCCATGTTGCTCCCAATCTCATATTTAGCACCTTTAAGATTTGTTTGCACTTCCATCACTGCAAAAGTCAAATTCTCTCTCATCTTAGAAAGGCCAATATTGTGCAAATCCCTACAGATATACTGTACGTTTTAAACATTAGTCTGTATGTCTCTAATATGATCATTATGAGCATGTGGAGTATCGATACTCGCTGTCCTTTATGACTGTGCAGTCGACCATAAATTATAGAGCAACTACCCAAATTGATGATTCCCTGTGCGTGTGTGTGTCAGGGTGGCAGAAGTGGTGAAGCGGCAAATGAAGAGTTAATCACCTGAAGAACATCACGTACGGTGGAAAATACCCTGACTTGATAAGCAGGGCCATTAAGACGTGCCAATTAAGGCTTGTTGTTAATTATAGCTGTGTTCTTCAATTAGTGCCGATTGGAGGCCGGTCCAGTCAGTGCTTAATGATGAACAATGGGTCAGCGGGATAGAGCTCTCACAGTGACGACAAGTGAGGAGGGTGAATGAGCCTAAATAGCTACGAGGAAGAAAGAAATTAACGACAACCGAGAATAAAAAGGAGTGAAACTGGCAGAGACAAGTTAAATGGGAAGGAAAAGGCTTTTATTAGCCTAATCATCCTGCTGCTGTAATTGTACTTGCAAAGAGCGTCACATTGAAACCCTACACCCACTCAGCTATCGCCACAGACAAATGCCCACAACGCTCTCACTTCCACATGAAAGCAGAGACTGAACAGAAGGCGATCCCCACAGTCTGTGCTCGCTGCTCCCCCGCAGTTGATTCTGGGTCAGGTTGAATTCACCAGCAGAGCAGAGGGAAAGCCTCGGCTGCCAGGACATGAAACACTACAGAGCTGCTGGCTTTTTGAAGCAGGGAAATGTGAATTTGCCTCTGCCTGAGCTTGCATCACCCCTGCTCCTC
>CAKALG010023557.1:0-13983 GCA_916700815.1 Helicolenus hilgendorfi
AAGGTCGGCTTGGAAAGGCCCGGGATGAAGGTTGCCAGTGGCTCGTGGCTCTGGCCCCGTCTCGTTAACCATTCATATACAACCAATTATTAAATTGTTTACTAGAGTACAAAATTGTTTACAAGAGCACAAAGTTCTACCTACTGTAGATCTAGCCTCTAAAACCCCCTAACGGCTCAACTTGAAGAACTTCAAGTTGACTGAGGGGTCACCAACAGATGATTTTGACTCATTGACTTTCGGGTGGAAGCCCAAGTGTGAGAGACATATCTTAAGAAACATGAAAGAATATAATTTGAAGAATGTAAAAATATTAATTTACATATTTAGCTTCAATTTTTGTTTTGTAGTAACATTAGTCCGCAACATTAAGGAGTAACGCATCTGTAGACGTATAAATTACACAACTTTATTAGTGAGGAAATGACAGACACAGACTTCTACGGAGCAACATAGTTTTTTGACCCGATTTAAATATGTGTTTTGTACTGTTACTTTCACTTCAGTAAACACTTAAAACTCACCTTGAAGACGTGTTTTAAATGGAGTCCAGCTCATTGCATATTGTGGACATCCCAGGTGGTTTTCCCGTGACCTCCTTTTGTTGTATTATAAAAATAAATCAAGGAATTGCATGGGTGAGTGATCAACGGCAAGTTAAGATATCAATAAAAGTGTTCAGCATGATTCCTTAAAGGATTAGAACAGGATTTACTTTAATAAAAGCAGTGCTCCTGCCACATGTAGAGGCAGTTTACACCATTATGTTCTTTCAGTGAGTCAGAGTGCTGAATCTGACAGGATCCTCCCTGTGGATAAGAAGTCTAATGAGAGAGGCCTAACTCATATAGTGAATAGAGGAGAATCGCATATACTTGACCTTGTGGGGCCGTTTTAATGAGGGAAACCTTTGCAGAAGTAGACCAGCACTCCAGTATTTCATTTCAACTTAATGATTTCCTTTAATTGTGCTTAAAGGTTGAGCAATAACCTGTTTAATCAATGGGATATCTTACTTTTCACCCATTCAGTGAGAATGGGAAGAACGTGTTGAATCGACTTTTTAAAAAAGACGAATACAAAATGTAAAGTGGACGATAAATGACTGAAATTGTCTCTGCCACATCTCTCGGCTAATGACTTCATTTAAACATATTTTGAAATGTGATCGCTGCTGTCTTGAATATTTGTTCGTCTTCTGTACTTTGTTCCACAGCACTAAGCAGCCATATCTAAAAATAATCCTCACCAGTTTGCAATTAACAAGGAATTTTGTCAATATAATTCTACTACCAATAGATTTTTGGCTGCAGATAATGTATGGAAGTGGTACGTATATTTAGAATGGCAATGTTGGTCTCTTTTTTTAGATTAATTTTCATTTTTGCCTCACTTGGTTAACCCCTCACGATCCCGATGGACTTTACTGTCTTTCAGAGGCTGTAGTAGGTTCTAGCAGGTTTTAGAGGGGTCCCTTGACCTTTGACCTCAAGATATGTGAATGAAAATGGGTTGTATGGGTACCCACGAGTCTCCCCTTTACAGACATGCCCACTTTATGATAATCACATAAATGTGTTATATTCCACTATTCTAAAATGGTGTATTTGAATATTTCTGCATACTGGAATTACATAAATTGTGGATTGTGGATCAATGAGCCCAATTGTATTCATGTGTGATGATGTTAGTACCCATATTATCCATTTCATTGTTGTGAAACCACTTTTTGAAACTTGACCCACGCCTACACCTTTAAAAAAAAAAAAGAGGTCGGAGTGGCCAAGGTTTAACTAGCTAACTACTCAACAACTAACTTTAACACACAATGCACTTCTACGCCCACAGCTGTAACGTTACTGCCGACTTCATACTCGCTGTCAGTCTGTCACTTACACCCTCTGTATGTCTGTCTCTCAGCCACACCACCAACACTCGCTAACGTAAAGCACACAACATACGCAGTAGGGGGATACGATACAAAAACAATACAGTTAACCCCATGTAATGATTCATTACAATTAGATATAATGCTACTCCGATACGATCCGATTCATTTTGACTTTATATACTGTAAATAACACAGACAGCATTCTAGGTCTACTGGAAACACTTGATGCACAGACAACTGTTATTTCACTGCATCCGCTCACAATGGCCAGAAACTAGACTGTGTTGACACGATCTGTACTCAGCTATTTGCTGCTGTTGAATCTAGCTTAGCCTCCCACAAACAAAACGATCGCTTGACACATTTTAATCCCTTCTGTTTATGTGACTCTTCTACCGCTGGTCCCCCACTAGTGACTGCCTGCTTGCTGACAGCTGTGCTCCGCTCCTCTCTCTCTGTATGCAGCGGAGACGGAGATGAGGGGTCGGGTCTCGCTGCCTGTCTCTCTCCTTGTAACACAAACACACACACCTCACTCTCTCTTTTTCCACTCTTAATAAAAGCAATACACTGGTGCAAACGCTGATACAAGACGACAATTTCATTGGTATCAACTTATTTTAAAATACATTCATTATAACTATCCTTATTGCTCAAAACAATTCTTTGACCCTTATGTTTTAAATGACTCACTAAGATGCTCTGATCAGCTCCTCTCTGTGGTTCCCTTTGTCTCCAATGAAATTGGGACACCAAGTGGAGTAATTGGGACACTTGTGAGGACACCTGTGAGCTCTTAAGCTTAATTACAGTTTGCAGAATTTAAAAAAGGAATTTCCTGAGTAACGGCAGGTACTTAATGAAAGGATTCTGTTATTGTGAAAGTTTCATCTTCACACCTGAGCTGCATATTTTCATATGCTCTAACTGCCAACCAGCCACATCTGTTGTGCAGCATCTTTGACTGCTCATATTAGGATGTCTTTATTTTCAATTGACCATAATGTAAAACTATGGTCATAATTCAAACCCTGTTGCTTTCTCTTTCACCAGAGAGTAAGAAGCTTATCTCCAAATTTGTGAACTATTTTTCCAAAGATTCTGAATCTGTTAACTGGATTAAGAAGGCGTGGGAAAGGGAAATTAATGACGTGTTGCCTGATAAAATATGGAAAACTGCACTCTCCCGTATTCATAGTTGTTCAATAAATAGCAGGCATAGGTTAACTCAGTTCAAAGTGATTCACCGTTTTCATTATTCTAAAGTCATGTTACATAAATTTTACCCCTCTGTGTCTCAAATTTGTGATAAATGTAAATCAAATGATGGTACATTGCTGCATTTATTTTGGGACTGTCCATTAATTTATCAGTTTTGGTCAAGAATCTTCTTCTTTTTCTCTGGGGTTTATCGAAGGACTCTCTCTCTTGACAGAGATTTGGCACTTTTTGGATCTTCAGTTGATTCCTCAACTCTCCCTTTACATATCCAAACAGCTCTATTGATGGGCATGGTATTAGCAAAAAAACTCATTCTCAAAGACTGGAAGACACCAACTCCACCGTGCTTCAGAAACTGGTTGCATGAATTGGTCTGTTATCCACATGGAGAAATTGCGAGCCAATAATTTAAAATGTCAACATAAATGGGAAGAATCTTGGGGACCCTTTTTGCAATATTTGGTCTCAGTTTGACAATATTTCTATTCATATACTGATTGTTTTGTTTTCCTTTTCTCTGTTCTGCTGTTGAATACTCCCACTATGGATGGCCTGCATTCCATTATCACATGGATGATACTGTATGTAATGATATGTATGTTTTGTCCTTGACAAGCGGTTTAGATAATTCTCTCTTAGGGATTTGTATTACTCCTCCCCGGGTGTAAAAGTGTGTGGATGGGTGTGTGTGTGTGCGAGTGTGGGAACTTTCGGGTTTGGTTGCAGGTTTGGATTTTTGTTTGATGTGTGTGTTGTCGTTAAAGTTTGTCAATAAAAATAATATTAAAAAAAAATAAATAAAAAATAATTCGAACCCTGTTTGTTAACCCCGGTTTATAATAGCACTTTTACAGTGTAAAGGTGTTTAAGATAAATCCTGCAAAACCATGAACACACCACAGAACTGTGTAGAATATTTTAGAAATTCAGATTACAATAATGCTGGCATAAAACTTGTAATTTTACCTTCAATTTTTTTTGTTATGGACACAAAATTAAAACTCTTATACCCACATACTTACTGAACTCATGATACGCTTATGGAGCGCATCGTATAAATTTGCATCCATTATGGAGTCAAAAAACAAGTGATAAAATGAAATAAAATGAACTAAACGTGGTGGCACAATGAGTTTAAAAATGCTGGAGTGGAGTACACCAAAGTGCTGCTCTCTGAGCTCTCTAGATGCATCTATTGAGGCCTCTCTGTAACTTTGCTCACATAGTAGCGTCTATTTGTCCATCTGCTACATCAGACTTATTTTACTTGTGCACCATGTGCTCCCGTTGATTTGTAGAACTCTAACAAACTGTCAAACACATCTCGGTGTTATCTCTTTCCATTTCACAGAGCTCCCTCCTGTTGTGCCCGTTGCAGTAAACATCTCTGAGCAGTAACTTCGACTCTCTGCTCTTGTAATGTGCAACCAGGGAGCAACTGCAAATTGCAAAGCACATTGTTGTTTCTGCTGTTTTAATGCGATTTTGAGACATTCTTTACCAAGGATATACACAGCCAATAAATGCAATGTCAATAAGAGTAATAGTGTTATTACGTGCTTATAAATATATAAAGAGATGTTTGCCTTTGATTTATTCAATTAATTGTCTTGAGCAGATCTATTCAACTTTAGATTACATGGGAGGACATAAAAGTCAGGACTCAGATATGTCTTGGCTCCCAGAGGGGCTCTCACAGGTGGTCTTAGTTTGAATGCACCACAGAGGTTTGGATGAATATTGGTTCAGTTGGAGCTAAAATCTTCAGTGCCTGCCTCTGCTGCTGTTGGAAATTTATCAGCCATATATTGCGTGACCATAAACCTGTTGAGGCAGCACAGGCCGTACAATGAAGAGATGAGGGGTAGCTGCTTAGCATATGTTGTTTGCTTGTGCTCTGGACGATGATGTCCAGAGGCCTTGTTCCAAAAGATTCAAGCACCAGACAGCCGTAGCGCCTCCGGCTGTGTTTGCTTTTGGACCTAGCTCATGTGAAATTGATGCGTGGAGGACACTGATCCATGCTGAAATGGGACAACACCCGAAACAAATGTCAAAAACATTCTCATCCATGCCTTCCTCTAAGCGCCTACATTTCTCTTGTCCACATCTCTGGCAGCTACGGGAGGTCAGGCATTCAAATTAAAGGGGCACGTGAAAGTAAAGGGCCCAGTTGTAATTTATGCTTCATGAATCACGGGAGAGCCAAACACATAGATGAGAGGGGTTAGTTTCCTCCCCTCAGGGATATCTGGCACGGGTACGAATGTGCAGCCATATCATTCTTCCCAGAGGACCCTCTCAGCTCGTACATGAGTATCACAGCTCGACAACAACATGACATATTATTTCTTCATCTAGCAGATCGTGTCTGTCCTCGTGTGGTTTCTTGTTTATAGTATCTCTGAGTGCAAAAGGACGGTCAGCAGCAAACATGTCTATAATAGCATGTGTCATACATATATTTTGTCATGTATAAGAAGGTTAGCATCGAGTTAAAGCAAAATATGATGATTCACATTCCTGACCATTTTTTTTATTGTGGATTGGTACTCTTTGGTAATAAGAAGTTTTGTGAAAATATGTAGACCACCACTAACTTGGAAGACTTATTTTAGCCACACTAGCGACGTGGCTCTAGTGATGGCAATGTCGGTCGACCGGTTGGTCCACTACTTCGGTCCATACTGAAATATCTTAACAACTATTGAATGGATTCCTAAAAAGTTTTGTACAGACATCATGGTTCCCAGAGGATGAATCTCACTGACTTTGGTGATCCCTTGACTTTTCATCTTGTGCCACCATCAGGTGGTAGTTGTATTTAGTCAAGCACTTTGGTTTATGATCTGCAACACTGATGACATTCCCATCAGCCTCAGCTTTGTGCTAATTAGCAACTGTTAGCATGTCAACACGACACAGGTGGTGAACATGGGGACTATTACAGCAGCTTATTGGCATGTTAGCATTGTCATTGTGAGCATGGTAGCATGCTAACCTTAGCATTTAGCTCAAAGCATCGTTGTGCCTAAATACATCCTCTCTGAGATGCTAGTGTGGCTGTGGACTTTTTTTTGTGCATTCAAGCTTTAACCTGGTCACCATTAAAACACATGTTGAATAAATGCCCCAATTTCTTTTAATATACTTATGTCCTAAACACAATTTAAAGGGTATTCTATCCTCTCTCTCCTACAGTTCCCTTGTGCTTTATTGTGTAACTTTTCAGCCTCCACCTACTGTACCACCATTGAGACTCAGTGACCCACTGAGGTCCCCTCATCCCTGCATTTAAACTGGCTCTTTACCACCTGACCGCTATTGTTTAACCCAGTATCAATTTCATTGGCGCAAGTAATTGATACTCTGTCTACAAGCACCCAGTGGATCGTGGCATATAGCAAAAGAAATTACATTGTCAGTCGTTGGAAATGTGTTTTGTTTTGTCCGTACAGTAGAGGTCAGAGGCCATGATCAGTGACAGTATATAAATCCTGGACCTGACAGGGATTCAGTGCCTTGGACAGTCTGGTTGATGAACAGACTTATAATGTGCAATATTACACCTCATGGGAAGTCTTTTCAAACGCCTAGTTTATGCCATTAAAGAAAATATCATCCACATGAAAACACACTCCGCTGTCATGTTGGTAAATCATTTGTCTTTCCCAACCCCTGCATGCATGTATGTATGTATTTGTTAATGAAGAATAATGGCATTGATATTTAAGACCGGCTATATAAGCCAATGCCACTGCTAGGTTGTTGAAAGAGGGAAAGCAGTCTTTCCAAAAATGCGTCCTGCTGTGTGGAAGCATTATCACCAGCTATCTCAGTGCATGGCTGAGTTTTCCTGATGAAGCTGCCATTGCCTGAGAGCAATGATGCAGTTTGCTGGAAAGGAAGCTTTTATGTGATGGCCGCTGTATCAGCGGGCAGCAGATGACAATCTTGCCGAGTCGACGCTGAAAAGGATAATCAACTCGCTTATGGCCATCACGAGAGGGAACAATGCAAGAGGAGAGACGTGGAGCCTCTTTAATAATTAATACACTGGCAGCAGTATTTTCCATGTGGGCAGCGTTAACCTGCTGCTCGGCCATTCACAGACAGAAAGACACCATAGGAGGTGCTCATGCCCTAATGTGCTCTGTAAAGTGGCACTGCTCAGACCACAGAGAAAACCCATTTTCATCATCATTGGCTCATGTAAATTCTCGCCGCCCCAGACACTAGTAAACTGCCATCTGTCCTAGTTGTCCCCAATACAAAAAGAAACTCTCTCTGATTTCCTGTTCTCTTTGTTGTGCTCTCTTTGTTGCATTTTGTTTTGAAACTTTTGGCATGTCATCTTAGCAAGTATACATATTTACATAATAATCACATTATTTACATAACTGAGCTTTGGTGAGATACACAGTATTCAATTTTTTTCAGTACAAAGAACTTTGTTTAACCCAAAAACGGTGATAAAGGAGCGACAACAAACAGATTTCCATGTATAAAATATACACTTTATTCAATAGGAACAGAAAATTACAAAAACAAAACTACTTCGAAACAGCAAAACTAGGCTAGAGGATTGTTTAGTTAAAGATGTGTAAGACTCTACAATGTATAAACACAACTTGCAAATGGTTATGAACCAGGGTGGGGATGCAGCCAACCGAAGCTGGGGAAAACTAGAAAGCTCAAGCCCATGAAAGGTCAATGCAGTACAGATGAAACACACACATACAAAGTGCAAACTCTAAATTAGAGTGCAGTGAAGATGCAGCCATACTTAAGCATGCAGTGAAACGAGTGGACTAGTCACCTGGACAAAAAAAAAAAAAAAAAGAAAAGAAGCTAGTTCTACAAAGTCTGTGAAACCGGAAAACCTAACTTAACTCCTAAAACCAAGGAACAGCTAAAGGTGTTCGGTGGATATAAACCACCCTGTGGCAAAACAGCATGTTTCTGCTTAAGGAAAAAAGGAACAGAGGTTACATACTAAGAGGTTATACGAGCCAACTAAATACCTGCTGTGGAACAAATTACCTGTGAATGTTACTTCAGCAGGCCACCAAACAGTCCTCTTAGCAGAACCCTCTGTCTAAAAAAAATAGCATGTTAAATACAAAAGGGGTTACTTAAAGGAATAATTCAACATTTTGGGAAATACACGTACATGCTTTCTGGTTAGATGAGAAGATATAGCTGGAGCCAGAAGGTGGTTAGCTTAGCTTAGCTTAAAGACTGGAAACAGGGAAACAGCTAGCCAGGCTCTGACCTGGCATTAACATGCACCTTGGGTGATCTGATCACAAGTGGACAGGTGTGAATGTACTCAAGATGCATTAAGGACGCATTGAGATCCGATCTTTCAGACCACATTCGGAGGTCTTCGTGCGCTCCTCAGGTGAATAGACAGGCAGACAGCAGCGCTTTGTGAAAACAGGTTCTCTGCACTGTATCATGTCGGTACAACTGAATTTCTCTTCATAGGCTATAGCAATATATTCAAATATATCTTAACTATAGGCTATATATCTACAGACTATCAGACTAGGCACGGAAAGTGCATTATTATCATACTGTCTATGATGTGTCTGTGTTTTTGTTCTGGTGCTCTGCACAGATCTGACACCTGCCCACCCACACACTCTCATCCCCGGCTCTCTGAAGCTCTGTACGGCAATGTTGCCTGGCAAAGGTAGCGGTGTCAGCGGCGCGAAGGTCCTTGTGGACAGCTAGTAGACAATAACCTTGTATTTTCATGTTAATAAAATGTACCCAAATTCACAAATATGTACAATATTACTACTGACATTCATGTAATCTTAGGTCGCAATGTGTTTGCCATGTGTTTACTACGTGTACTACAGTATGTATTGTTTTGCATATAGAGTGGGGAAGTGAGATCCGATCACAAGTGGTCACTCGAGACGCATGTGGAGACGCATTTTAATGCCAGCTTTAAACCGGGGCCAAAGTCTGCCTACAAGCACATCTAAAGGTCACTAATTAACATGTTATAGTTTTTTTTTTTTTTAATCTGTACAAAGAAGACTGAAAAATTCAGCTGTTTATGGGGGGTTATGTGTCGGCCTATTTCTTGCCCGGGAGCATTAACTCCCTGGAGTCTCCGTTGGTTGCCTGGTAACTGATCAGAGCCAAGACATAGTCCGGCATATAACCCGCTGTAAAAAAATAGTCGTTTTTACATTGTTGATTAATTAATAATTAATTAACAACATGTTAATTCGTGTTACCTTTGGACAGATCCAAGCTAGCTGTTTTCCTCTGTTTCCAGTCTTTATGCTAAGCTAAGCTAACCAACTGCAGGCTCCAGCTATATAATTACCGTACCGACATGAGAGACTTATCAGTCGTCTCTCATCCAACTCTGCAAAAAATTGCATTTATGAAAAGGTCCTATTCCTTTAAGGTGGACCAATTAACATTTAACGTTTAAAACCTCTTTCTGAAAAAAGAAAATACAAAGTTGTAGGCTACAGTATAAAAATGTCAATTGCACGTGCTGCATCAAATAATAATTTGCACAACCATATCAAAAAGCACATCACATCGCATAACCAGTGTGAAGGCTGCCCAGTAGTTTATAATAAGACATTATGTGTCATGTAAAATTTCAAATCGCTCTTAATGCAGACATATTACCAGTTATTATTCACTTTCGTGGGGCGAATGAAAATCATTCTGAAAGTTGTTTTTAGGAATAATCCTGAAGAGATTGAGATTTGTAACGCTGGTATTTTTTTAATTTTAGAATCAATGAAATCGGTTTGAAAATCTTTACAATGTGTCTAAATAGAAAATCCTCAATTAAAGTACTCTTTACAGCTTGTGAACATAACACAATAATTTGGTTACTTCAAGATCATAGCTCTAGTGTTGAGTAAAGTCAGAGCCAGAGAAGAGCTTGTGACTGTGTGATGTCAGGATGAAGCAGCTGCCGCACCGGCTGACCCTGCAGGGTAGCAGGAGGCTTGGCCCCTGAGGTTAATTAGCCTGGACAGGCTAGTGGTCTATCATGCCCCGTGCAGGAGTTTGCATCTCTGTCTCCCTGACAGCAGTCTGGCAGAATATTGACATAAATACACATCAGGATGTCCTTTGTTGTAAATGGTGTTAAAGTAAAATACAATACAATTACTAAAGTCTGGAGCAAGCTAGAGGAGAAACATGAAAACCCTAGTGACAGCTCAATTATCCGCACATCAATCAGCAGGGGATGTGATTGGTTCTGTAAATGGAGCTGGACTGATGTGGTGTGGTAGATCGATGGCCCAGTGGTCAGCTTCTCAGACAAGTCCACTGCCGTCATCATCACCTCCACCCCCCACAGAGCTGCTTGCATCCTGTTCCTTAACATGCTGATGACTTAAAAATAATGCAGATTGTGCAGAGTGAAGCTTTGATCGTATCGTTATGTGTCAAAATCAGGGATGTATACACAGATTATTTTTTTACGAGTATCTGCAGATTCGTACATCATGCTGGAATTCAAAGAAAAGATACAGTTTGCTGCACAGTTTACATGCAGTACAGTTTTTTTTAAATCATTTTGAGATATAAATACACATAATTCATGTTGAATACAAATAATTTCAATCAGTTGCTGATGCAAGTCAGTTTGAAAGTGAAAAATGGGTTCAACTAATAAGTCAAAGCCAGTAGCAAGCAAGGTGACAAACTCAGCAGCGTACTAATGGGGCTTTAAGTCATGTTGACCCTTCTTTTAAATCTAACAGCTAAGTTTAAACCTTCAATAAATGATTTTTGTTTTGGCCACTTGACGGAAACAACAAGTTGGGAACACAACATTGACCTTTTAAGTTAATATGGCAAACTTGTTAGGAAACAGTTGCTTATTTACACATCCAGTAGACCCAGGGCAACATTATTATTCATTTGGAGTCGTGTTTCTGGACACATTGTGAATGCAAGTCCAATATTCATTATTCTTCTTTATCTCTGTCTCTGTCTTTGGTGTCTACCGGCTCCTGAGGGAAATATCGGGCTCTTTAGCTGCTAAAAACGCCACTATGTTCACCAGATAATCTCTAACTGTGTCTATCTGCTGTTTGGTGCTGGGCAATTAGTGAACAGTGGGTTTTTAGTGCTTTTTCACTAAAAACAACTGCCTGCTGTGGCTGAAAACAAGGCAATGAGAGCGGTGAGAGTGAACCAAAACAGTAAAGTTGAAGCTGACAGATAAACAATGAGCTGAAACTCACTTATATATATATATACACATAGACTGTATATAAAAGAAGTGGACAAAGTCACCGTGACGTCACCCATCGGTTTGTGGACTGCAGTTTTGAAGCCTCAAGTTCGTCATTTTGGCCATCGCCATCTTGGCTTTTTGCAACCAGAAGTGACACGAGAGGGCGGAGCTGAGTACAACCGAATGCTGAATAAGACATTTTTAGGCACAGTGAAAACACACTGTGAAAGGGTTAAAGTTCTAAGACGAAAACACAGATAACTCCCAGACCGGACAATGCCGTGGTAGCGACCTGTCAATCACAAGGTAGCCACACCCTAAAGCATCCCCTGCTTTATGGTCTATTTGACTCTAAATGGGACCATAATTTACTAAATGAACATCATGCTGTATTGAAGAAGACTTGAAACTGGCGATTGAGACCATAAACTCATGTTTACAATGTTTACTGTGGTAATAAATCAAGTGAGAAGTAGGGTCATTTTCTCATAGACTTCTATACAATCAGACTTCTTTTTGCAACCAGAGGAGTCGCCCCCTGCTGGACATTAGAAAGTACGCAAGTTTAAGGCACTTCTGCATTGGCTTCACTTTTCAGACCCAGAGGTTGCCCACTGGTAGAGTCCTTATGGCCTCTGAATGGGTCAACTATGACAGCTGATCATGCATGCACCAATTGTGAATTGTGAAGTTCCACATTAAGTCTTTTTACAAGATCATTGTTATTTAATTTGATTCCATAATTGCCGATAATCCATTTACTAGTCTGTTCCATTGTCATAAAAATCCATGAACTCTTTGTGATCTGAATAGTTTTCTCATCTTTATGTTGTTATTTCTCTGTACATCTTTTATCAATGATGATCATGATGTTCACTGTGGCTCATTTGTTATATCTCATGGTAACCTGGAAGCTGCTGTGAGAACCTTCCATGCTTCGTCATGCATTTTTCTTTTGTGTATCTACTGCTTTGTTGAGTGCTTTCCAGCCAGCATAAATGTGATGGTAAGTATCGTATGAAAGCCATAAAATCCCGAAAGGGCGTTCTTCACGGAGCCATGAGTGCGATATAATGGAATAGGTAAGAGGCAGAGCTATACATGCTAGTGATGGGAGGTTGGTTGAAATGCCATTATCTATCATGCTGAGAATGGAGAGCTCTCACACCCATTTCTAATATTATCACCCCAGTCCTCTCTGAGTTCTCAACATCTCTCTGATCCTGTACATCACAGAGAAGACAAGGGGGCTTTTAAGGAGTAATTTGCTGTACGGTGAGTCATTTTTCTTTTTTTCTTATTTCATCTTGACCCTCCAGGCCCACTGCTTCTGTCACCCAAAATTGTCTCTCTGTTCATGATCATCTCTGATAATAGGTTGACGCTGGGTTTTTAAATCTGCAATTGAACAAATAATTCATGTCTCCCCGCATTAGTCATCATACTCTTGCTTTGAATGCAGCTCCTCCCTGTTAATCAACCATGTTCACGCATGACGCTCCATCACTCAGCTGCTGCAATGAGATAGGATGTGTAGCAAATGGCCTCATTACATTTTTTACAAAAGTCTCCATCACTGAAAAAAAAACTAAACATACATACATCCACAACCAATTTGAAAACGTTGTTCTAGCTTCTTCATTAGTGAAAAAAACAGCAAACTTAATGAAAAATGTTTGGACAAAAGTGTCTGCGCTTTATGGCATTGTCACACATACTGTACCTGTTTGAAAAGTTTTCAAATTAAGATTCTGATTTCGGAGTTCAGGATGGTGTTTCCGCCTTTCTGCTGGTGATAATCAAATGCAGCAGGTGGTGAGGAAATGTGCATCTCAGCAATCATCTCCATTGACATGTGTTAATAGCTCATCAGACTAAATTGTACTAATAACTGCTTTCAGGAATCATGATTGCACATACTTCAAGGTCTCGATGCCTAATAAGGCTGAGTTTAATTCCTGAGCATCTATAAAATGTTTTCAGGACCTATGCTGATGTGTGATAGATAATTGAAATGTAATCATATACAGTGAAAGTGAAATTGGTGCTATCTTTGGTGAATAGTTACGTATCCTTGTCTTTAGCTAGCTCACATACTGTCGCTGATGCAGACTAATGCTCTTCCATTCCCAGCAGCTGTCGACTGTATTTTCATTGAATTTAGTAGCTATTGCACCTAAATCTGAATTTATCCTCAAGCTGCCAATCTTTGCGGCTGCATGCTTGTGGCTATGAGCTTCACACACATGTGTCAGATGGGCCAGAGCTGAGGCACTGCCGTATCACATCACTCAGAATTATTCTTGAGATTATGTGGCTGCATGCAGTCAGAGTAGAGTGTTGGAGACAGACTGTCTTGAATCTCACAAAAGGCTTTATTTAGCATGCTGTGGGTGTCAAGAACATAGAGTGCTTCATAGCAAGACAGCGTCTGAGTGAGGAATGAGTGTTACTGCAAATCCTAATCCTAATTCTTAAACCTGCATTAACAGATTTTTTTGGCCACTTGGGGGAAACAGACACACGTTTTGAAAACAAGTTTTGAATACAACTTATACACATCATCTTTTAAAGGGACTATTTGTAACTTTTTAAGCGTATAAATGTAGCGGGTCGCCACACATGCGCGTTT
>CAKALG010023563.1:0-11801 GCA_916700815.1 Helicolenus hilgendorfi
GAAGGATGTTGTGTATACCGAGTTATTTATCCTCCCGTCATCCCTGTTCCCCCTCGGTACATCCCTCTGTTCTGGCATGTTATTAAAAACAAACAGTTCTTTACTCTTTGGACTACCACTGTCCTCGCTGCTGTTCAGCCACAGCTGTCAGCCCGTATGTCACACATGCAATCGCACACACGGCAGCAGACTGGGACACCAAATCTAATCTGGGAATTTCAGGACAATATGAGGCCACTTAACACAACTGACACATATGAGTTTGAAGCACTGGATAGAATGACCAAGAGTAAAAGTTATGTTTAAGTTCATGTGTTTATGTTTTAAAAATAAGATTTTGAGCTTTGGCATCATGAGTTTGGATGTGCAGTTGACCTGACGTTTTAATACAACACACAAACTAATGAAGTACTAGCGTATGAGATGAAAAAATTAGATGCAGTTGAGTTTGCTTCATCAGTTTTAGAAAGGGATGACAACTATTTCGATTGTGTTTTATTCTACTGAACTGATCCATACAGAGCAATCACCCACCAGGACAAATTTGTGTTCTGGCAATAGCTGACCCGACCCAGCACACATTCACAAATGCAGCACTGCTGCTGAGGGGGTGGGCGTGATCAACAAGAGGGTTGAAAACAGACCTAAATTAGATTCTCCAGGCTGTCCTCACAAGAAAAACGACACAAGTGATCATTTAATCAAAAATGTAAAACAACTCAACGTATCCTCATACAATGGTTCGTATGATATCTTATGAATAATTATCCCTCAATTTGTGGATTTTCCTACCACTGTTCAGTGTCAATTTCTACTCCAAACTCTACAAAATAAAATCCCTGTCTTCACAGGAAAACAACTTGGTTAGGTTTAGGAAAAGATTGTGGTTAAGTTACGCCGCACCGGAAGTGGCATAACTTAAGTACGGAGGTTCAGTGACAAAAACTGTAGTTAGGTTTATGAAAAGATCATGGTTTGGGTTATAAGAACTCCAGAAGTGGCGTAACTTAAGTACGGAAGTTACGTGAAAAAATAAATCAACGATGACTTCTGGTTTCACACGGGACACGAACAGTGGTCTTCTGAGCGAAAGTCTGGTGTTCAATGACCCACCCATCCGCCCCGACCTCAAATAATAATACATATATTTTTTATTTTAACGCACTGGTATTAGAAAGGGTACTCATTATCGGCCAATACGCAAGTTCAGGTATCGGAATCGGTATCAGGAAAGAAAATCCCGAAGCCAACAAAAACTACTCACTGACTTGACATCTCTGCGACTGTTTCAAAGCAAAAGAGCGACAACATGATCACACCAAAACAGAAGCAGACGTCAAACATAGAAGTGGTAGATCAGTTGTTTTTGGAAGGGACATATGGCTCATTGTTGACGGCACTGATAGACTAACTATCTTTGTTTTATTTCTTATTAAATCACATTAAGTGTAGAGTCGATTATAGCTGCAGAAGTTGACCACAGCACCACATGCAGATTTATAAAGTCCTCTATTAACTTTGATCATCAATATGTAGATTTTTGCTCAGCTGCCTATTAAATTGTGTCCATCAGCATGCAGGTTTCGGTGCCGCAAGTCACCCGCTAAACACGACCGGTGACTCGCAAAATTCGGCGAGTCCAACAACATGCAGATTTGGATTGTTCACCTATTAAAGTATGACCACTTGATGCAGTTCTTGGTCACCCCACCTTAAAGCGTGACCGATTGGCTAATGGAGGAAGTGTCTGCGATTCCCCGGCCCCCATTTTTAGGCCCGTTGCTGCCTGTTCTTTATGCATTAGACCGGAGCACTCAGGACAGCTCATGCTAATTCTCTCCCTGAAGAAAGCAATTAGACCGCCGCACTCATCTAATGCTCGGAGGAGGGAGTGAGAGGGAGAGCGTCAGTGGGTGGATGAGAGAGAGGAAGAGGTAATGGGAGGGTGGGAGAGACTGAGCGAGGGGCGTAGAAGAGAGAGAGAGAGAAAGCGTCGAGGGATGCTTTTCTGTCCGTCGCATTTTCCAAGAACCATTCCTTCCTCATCCAATTATGAGTCGTAATAATAATTTCATCAAGGTTTGCTCCTTAAAAACAGTTGGTCCTGTATAATGAGAGTGGAATTATTTGACTGGTAGCACAGGGAATTGAGTGTATAAGGAGTGTGAATGTGTGTCTGAGTGAAGGTGAGCTACAATACAGAAGCACTACCAGTTTAATTGAGTTTTTTGGGGGTTTATTATTCTAATTTCGAGCCAAAGCCACCCAAACATTACGCCTCTATGAGATAGTTGAACATCTTATTCCACAACTATACGCATCAATATGCTGCTATAACAGCTTCCACTCGACTGGGAAGGCTTTCCATCACATGTTCAACCTGGCTGCAGGGATTTGCTCCCATTCAGCCACGAACGCATTATTGAGGTCGGCCACTGATGTCGGGTGATAAGGCCTGACTCGCAGTTCATCCCAGAGGTGTTGGACGCCGCAGTTAAGGTCAGTGAGCTCTCTGAAGGCCAATCAAGTTATTCCACACCAAACTGGGAATAAGAAAGGACCTTCCACCAAACTGTTGCCACAAAGTTAGAAGCATCTGGTTGTCTAAAATACCATTGTATGCTGCAGCATTGAGAGTTCCCTTAATTGGAATTTCTAAAAGATGTCTCTTCTATGCAGATATAAACAAGGAGTTGACAGTGTTTGCACCAAACAGAACCCTAATTTGGAGCGATAGCAAATGCCAAGACAGTTAATAACAATAATGTTATACTAACTTTAAACCAAACAAGACATGATGCCTATAAGGAAGGTCAGAGGTCGTGGTCAGCCACAGTACAGAGCTAGCAGGCACCCAGTTCCTAGTTGACACTTTTGGCCAGATGGATGACGGCCACTCTAGGACAGGATTGGCCAAACCAGAAGTCGTTACCCTGATGACATGAAGTCACATCACTGGGAATGTTTCATTTCTACTTTTAGCAGCATTACATCATTCCTCCTACTTTATTATTACTAGAACGCAATGGCACGTGTGGACGGTCAGATCGAGGTCATGATGAGATTCTGAGCTCGGGAGTTGAGTGAGTCACACTGAGTCAGTGTCCACTCATCACGTCATCCTCCAGTATGTCATTTGTGTGATTACAGACTCATTACAGTACATATTGCATGGATATCTATTTTTACTCACATATTGTACCTCAGTGTTCTAAGAGGACAGTGGGGATGTAAAAGGTCATCTTGCAGTCAAGTCTTAATTTAACTGTTGACTAGTGCAATGACGTTTAATATCAGATTTTGTTGTCGTGACAGTAGTAGTGCTTAGCAATAATCCAGGCAAGAAGACATAAAGGATTAATATGTGTCTCAATTTGGATACTTCCATTAGTACACATTCCATGAAGTACACTATGTACTTACTTGCGTAGTGCATGGATTTCGACAGGGTAGTGTTGCACACGGCTGTTGTGCATTTGCGGGAAGCTCGATAGACCAGCTGGTGATCACGTCACGCCGTATCGGCAGTGATTCAATTCCGACGGATAAATTAACCCAATAATGGCTTCTATCCGACTACACTACAGTGGTTAAAAAACACACATGTATATATTAAATAAGTATAGTTCGGTGTTCGCCATTTCAATCGCAACAGCTTCCTTGGTTGCCCCTCCCTTTCCGCTACGATGCAAAGACGGCGACCGTTGAAGGTGAGAAGTGTCTAGCGTTCGACAGTCAACGTTTTAAACGGTTTGGGTACAACATGCAGGTACTTAATGTAGAGTGCACAGCCATACTTATCAGTGTGAATGCACTTATGCACTCAAAATAGCGAGCGTAAGTACAGACGTACGTGAATTGAGACATAGCAATGGATTATTGCCTCCAAATCTCTAAAAGAAAGCGTGCTTGACCTTGCTTAAAACTCTAAGATGGTAAAAAGGAAAATTCCTGAGTGTGTCTCTTTTTTAACCGTGAGATATGTTTTTGACCTTTTGAACTTGAAAAATACTAAATGAAAAAGAGCCCATGACTATAAATAAAAAAAGAGTTATAGCAAGAGGAGAACAATAGTGTGCAGATGTCTGTAGTTTCCTGGAGAGGCCCTGTGCGGAGCTGCAGGCCACGGAGCGAGGCGACAGAAAACCGCAGTCGTGATGTTTGTTGGAAGAGCGGCAAGTTATTTGGAGATGACGCTGAACCTTGATCACTCCAGGACCTGTCATTTCATTGTTTTCTGTTTACTGATGGATTGGAAACGATGGGATAAGATGGGGGCGGGGGGTGTGTATTAGGTTTGTCTGTCCCCCTCGGTGCCTCCTGTATATACTGGGGTTGTGTTGGGTTGCGGCTGTCATCTCATATTATCTCTAGAGAGACATGGGGATGGTACTGTAGGCGAACGGTACAGAACATCTGAACAAAGAGGAGAGAAGAAGAAGAAGAAGAAGAAGAAGAAGAAGAAGAAGAAGAAGAAGAAGAAGAAGAAGAAGAAGAAGAAGAAGAAGAAGAAGAAGAAGAAGAAAAGGGAACTGGGGTATAAATATATATTGATAAAATGAAGATTAAACTTGAAACAATGCCTCTCACTCGTGTTCTGGCATTTTATAAAAGTATACACTTCATTATAGAAGTAAAGCAGCTCAAGGTTGGTGCCGCAATTACAGATCAAAACAAGCATATACTGTATACGTGTTACTGATTAGGTTCGCTAAATCCAATCATTCATGCATCTCTGAAAGTCTTAAAACTCAAGTGGAAATGATGTTTTTTGTCTATTGGACAGAGTATATGGATGTTGTTGAAGTGATCTCTTTCCGTATGGTGAAATAGGATTCCCATGTTTAATGAAGATTGGAAATGTTACCTCTTATTCACCGTTTGCCTCTTTCTACGCTTTCTTATCTTTTTGATTTGAGTTGCTTTTTCATTTTCCTTTAGGTGCTTCATTCAAAAGATAACCTCATGTCTGTGGTCTTACGGTATACTACGGTATTTAGATATCCCAACAGTCTGATTTTCAATACCGTCATGAATACAGAGGCTTCGTTTTCTATGCGTCCGTATCGATGGGATGTATTGTAGGGCGCTGCATGCGCCACCAGAGGTCGGTCTCTGTGGTGCAACAGGCGGCAGAGCTCAGAAAGATGGTGACTTAGCGTTTTTGGCTTTAGTCTTCTTCAAACTACAAAAGCAGTTCATAGCCAAATGGTTTTTATGCAACTGCCGGTCTTTCATCACTTCAGCCCACTGATGTTGTTGGCATCATCGGTAATGACGGAGCCACTAACGTAACCTTAGTGTCTGACAGGCCGTGCCGAGGCAAAAATGAATCATCAATGATCATTTTAGTGACTGAGCTGCTCCTCAGAGTAGACAAGAAGACAAGAAGATATGAAGGTATTCAAAAAAACAGATACTGCCCAAGCCTAGTATGCATGAGTTTATGTGTTTTATACACGTCTGGTGGAAGTAGAAGTGCAGTGGATGAGTGCTGGTAGGTAGGTAGGTAGGTAGGTAGGTAGGTAGGTAGGTAGGTAAGTAGGGCGGTCGGTAGGTCGGTCGGTCGGTCGGTCGGTAAATAGATAGAATAGGAGTGGCATGGTTCTGAAACATAGACTGAAACAGCAACAAAAACGTCCATGATCTCGTGTCCCATGTTTTGTGTCGTGTCTCCCACCATCACATCACACTCCCGCTGACTGCTGCCTATTCATTTTTGCGGACCATTTCTGTTCAATTTGAACGTTCGCAAATGGAGAATATCCCCAAAAAAACAAAAAAAAAAAGAACAAGATGTGAACCAAACTGTGGATTCGGAGTATCGTTACACCATCTAATGCAGAATAAAAGTTATTCAGGTTTGTAGAAAATGCCCGATCTACATCCATCAAAGTCATACTTCAACTTTAACAAACCAACTGTCTTGTAAATATGTTAAAAGGTAGAATAATAATAGTCAAAATCCATGAGGCAGAGGCAGATATAGGCTGACGTTAAGTCTCTAGCACCAAAAACACTGGGTTCTGCATTTTACAACTGGTTTTCAATGGTATTAATCATCCTCTAAACCAGTAAACCCATCTTGACGTGTAAAACAGGCGTTTCAATTAAATTGTTCCCCATTATCTTGCCATTTTACCTCTAATTATTATAAGTAATTGAAATAATTATTACACATAAAAGCACTTACAGCATCTCACGTTTCTGCTAATTCTGTAATACCGAGCCTCAATGTTCCCAACGAAACTCCACAAGATGACCACAGATCTCCCCCCACCGTCTGTAATGATTCCACATTAGAGCTGATCAATAACCCCATCACACCCACATATGCATATAATAGTCATGACATTCTACAACATCCCGCAAATTGTCCCCTCAGTCAGCTGAAACTCAGCAGGTCACCGAGTTGATTGAGTTGTTTCCCTTCGCGTTTCAATCCTGCCTTCCCCATTTTGCATTTTTGTTCCCTGTTTCCAGAGCAGCTGTTATTAATAATGCAGCTGAATGCATTTCTACATTTCACAGCCACCACATGCTGAGGGTGAATGATGCAGAGTTCACTTGGTTGGATAAGCAGTGGGAGGCCCGTGAAATATGAGTTAGGAGATGCTGCTGCTAAATAATCTAGATTTGCAATGCTTTGATATGGCAACATAAATGAAAACAAGTGTTGTAAACAACTACAGAGGGGTGGACGAAATAACAGAAATAACGACAGACGTGCAGTCGAGAAGAAGAAGAAGAGCCTGCAGTTTCTTCTAACGGATGTGGAAATCGCCTTCTCAAGGAAGTTTTGAGCGATGTTTCGATCGACTGGTTGGGGACTGTTTTGCATGAAACTTCTGATGAATTTATCAGTGCATGCATGGGGACAATATTATCTTTGGAAGTATATAGATAACAGTATTTTACCCTGGAGGTTTTTTTTTTTTTTTTAATACAACCTGACCTCAAATTCCCCGTCTATTCTGGGACTGTGCAGAGCGATCATGAGATGTGCTGACTGCCAGCAGATGACTGCTCTGTACCTATTCTAGTATATCTGTCTGCCAGCGCTACGCACATCTCATTCGGGACATAACGTGTCATGAATTTTTTTTTTGCCAAATTTAATTTGTAATTGATGGTCGTGCAGTTTGAGTGCCGCAATAATAACGCGTTATAATGCAAATTTGTTTTAATGCCACTAATTTCTTTAACGCATTACCGCAACTTGTGATTTTTAGGTTGTAGTGGGCTCAGTTTTAAAGCTAGAGTGAAGATACTGACATCATATGAGACTAGAAAAATAATGAATCCATTGGTACCATGTCATACTAGCTTGTCGCGAAGGAGGTTAAATAACGCTCCAAATTTACGCTAAATTTTGGCGAGGAAAAACTGTAATGGCCATTTTCAAAGGGGTCCCTTGACCTCTGACCTCAAGATATGTGAATGAAAATGGGTTTTATGGGTACCCACGAGTCTTTCCTTTACAGACATGCCCACTTTATGATAATCACATGTCCGAAATTTACTTTTTGACTCACCGGCAAAGGGATCTGGTAGATGAAAAAAATCCACCGGCCAAAAACAATACATTTCCTTTTTCTGTCACATACACATTTATTTCCGTACATTTCATTGAGATAATACGGTGTTATGTTGAATACAAACTTAGAGAAGAAGACCAGAGCAAAATTGAAAGCAAAATGTTTTAAATTTGTTGACGGTTCATCAATTCAAGCCTGAATACTAGGCTTGGACGGTATCTATTTTGTATATCTTCCTGACATTACACCGGGTAAAGGCTTCCAGAGGTAGGACCAAGTCATTGTTTCGCAAGTCACAAGTAAGTCTCATGTCAGTCAAGGTCTTGAGTCCTAAACAACTCATATGAATACTTGCCAACCCTCCTGATTTTCCCGGGAGACTCACGTTTTTCATTGCCCTCTCCCAACGTTCTCCCGGGATCGAAATTTTCCCGTTTTTCACACTTTTTTTTCCTTATCTCAACCGGTTTCTGGCACTGTACAGTGTGTATAAGCCCTGTTGTTTCCACCCGGATGGCAATAGAGCTACACCAAGTGTCGTTTCCCGGCAGAAGTGAGCTGCTCGCGACCATAGATATACAGTATATATACTGTAAACGTTCGCGACCGACACAACATGGTTTGAGCTGCACTCGAAATAACAGGTTTCAGATTGGTTTGGATTGGTTCAAACAAAGTGGAAGTGGGGAGTTAAGACTTCAGACACATTGTCTTTAGATGTGAGAAAGTGTCAGATTTAGTCTTTAAAAAGTCTTTTTCAAAGTCTCCTTACGTATGGTAGGCACAAGTCTCCACGAAATTAATCAAAACGAATCATAATCAGCAAAGCGGGGGGAAGAAGAGAAGCAAGAGATCGCTCTTCTTGTGTCAGGGAGAGAAACAGAACGGTAATTTGTTTGCGCAGCGGAGCCTTCATGCTGCCATCAGAACCGGCTGGCCTTGACTCAAACCAAACACATCAGTGCTCCTCTCTCTCCCTCGCCGTCTCTCTCGACGTGTCTGCCGAACAAAACAAAAATGCTCTTATCGAGGCAGAGAGGAGGAGGCAGTTATTAGCGCTCTCTGATGAGTCTCTTGGCCTCGGTCTGGGTTTGCGTATTCCGCCGGCTGATTCAATTACAATAGTGAAGTACAGTGCTACACAGGTGGTGTATGGAAATGTAAATTTCAAAAGCGGTTATATTATTTGCTTGAGGTGATGACAGCGTAGAAGAGACGAGCACACAAACACACACGGACGCGTACTGTGACCGCATCCATGACAGCGGGAGACGGAGGTTATGTAATTAGACATCAAGTGAATTCTATCTCAGCGGTGCGGTAATAAACATTCACAGAGACAAGGAGAGGGTCAGCTACCTGTGAGGCGGGTCAAGCGCTGCTGTACATTCACGCCGTCAAAACGCCGCCGCCCTTTCTATCTCCTCGCTACATCTCGCTAAAACATGCATAGCTGGTGTTCGGCTCTATAAATAACGGCGTGCTGTCAAGCTGTCAGGTGGATTAGTGCGTGCCGAGTGTATGAGATGGCCTCGGGGCGGCCCCGGGGACCGGGAGACAAACTAACCATTCACTTACACCTACAGTCAGACATGAGCTGGATTAACTTCAAATCAATTCAGCTAAAGAGTGATTTTTAATGGTGTTAAAACGTCCTCCGAGCCCGCTTAATAATTGTAGGAATTTTACAATCTCCTTCTCAAAAAAGACTGACAGTCTCTGAACAACAACAAAAAAACATATAAAAGGGAAAAGAAATCTACAAACTGTGTGTTAGAAGTGAGGAACAGTGAGTGAAAAGGCATCAAATCAAACAGACCTTAGAAGCATCACATTTGCCAATCTCAATGCTGAGATCTTTGCCAGCGAGACGGTGACGATTATGTCAACTCAAACGTGTCAGTCTCCACTTTCTTTTCTGTCACTGTGCGGGTTTTATTTCTGGCACGAGTATTAAAGTCATTTCTTCACTTCAAAAAAAAAAGAAGAAAAAAATCACATTTTCTTTCTCTTTTTCTCTCCGTGTGTGTGTGTGAGGAATTTCCATCTGTTTTTCCTTGCAACCAACTTTTATTTTTGCCTTCCTGACAACAGCTCTTTCTGCCTGTGGACAATAAAATAGAAATTGTTGTTCTTTTTTTTGCAAATATTAAAATCTAGGGCTGTCAATCGATTCAAATATTTAATCGAGATGAATCGCAAATTAATTGCACATTTTGTATCTGTTCAAAATGTACCTTAAAGGGAGATTTGTCAAGTATTTAATACTCTTATCAACATGGGAGTGGACAAATATGCTGCTTTATGCAAATGTATGTATATATTTATTATTGGAAATAAATTAACAACACAAAACAATGACACATATTGTCCAGAAACCCTCACAGGTACTGCATTTAGCATAAAACAATATGCTCAAATCATAACATGGCAAACTCAAACCCAACAGCTGTCAGTGTGTCAGTGTGCTGACTTGACTATGACTCGCCCCAAACTGCATGTGATTATCATAAAGTGGGCATGTCTGTAAAGGGGAGACTCATGGGTACCCATAGAACCCATTTTCATTCACATATCTTGAGGTCAGAGGTCAAGGGACCCCTTTGAAAATGGACATGACAGTTTTTCCTCGCCAAAATTTAGCATTAATTTGGAGTGTTATTTAACTTCCTTCGTGACGAGCTAGTATGACATGGTTGGTACCAATGGATTTATTAGGTTTTTTTTGTTTCATATGTTGAAGCATAGAAGTATATGGATCTGAGGAAGTATAAAACATTACATGTCCGTTATAAATTAAAAAGAAAATACCACTAATTTGTGGGAGGGAAATGTCATTGCTGGAAAAATGTAATGAATAATGTCTGACAATGACTGATATATTTGACTACATATATGCTGAAAATCAAATGTTTTTACTGTGTCAATTCAGAGATTTTTTTCGTTTAGTATAAGTTTAAATCGCAAAATCGAATCGAAATACTTGTAGAATCACAATACTTAAAAGCCCTGACTGTCCTATTATATACAGTATATATTACATAATATTGTACATTATTTTTAGTCTGTTTTGGAAAAATCCGACTAATTAAATACACTGCGGACCGAAATACTTCATCGCACTGATCCTGAAAAATCCTGCTATAGCAATATTTCCATAAAGTAAGACAGGTTACAAAGAACCACAAATACCAAGCACAAAGAAAATACATAAACACAAAATATATATAAAAACAATACATTAACGCAACTAGTGTTGTCAAAATATCAAAGTATGGATATACCAATGGATTCCTTAGGGTTTTCTAGTTTCATATGATACCAGTATCTTCCCTCCAGCTTTAAAACTGAGCTTTGCTACAACCTCTGGAAGATCAGTCGCGTTAAAGAAATTAAAACAAAAGTAAAACGTTACTATTGCGGTAAAACGTTGACGGTAAAAACCTGAACGAGCCGTTGCTCTTAGCTGAATTCCTTCCGAGAAACTTTTCCCATTTTGAAGCTGCAGCAGAGCCGCAATGGATCATTGAACTTCTGAGAGGCAGATTATGAGCACACTCACGTGCACACACACATGGACACGCAACAGGCACACACACACACACACACACACACTCGTACACAAGAACCCACACAGATGTGGACAACAAGCACACTCTTGTACTCTGTTTGGACTTGACATCGGGAATCGATGCGGGGCTGATCGATACTGCTGGCTTCTCTGACTTCACACACACACACACACACACTAGCTGCACTGACTGAAGAGATGCCACTGGCAGAGAGATGGAAGTTTTTGTGGATCTGGAAAGCTATCAAAAAGCTTTGGGCTTTGACAGCAAAGTGTTAGCGAGTCTATAGATTCGAGTCCTACCTGAGCTCTCAGCGCTGTTTGTTGTTACTCATTGTTTCCCCGCAGAGCTCTTTTGTTGTATTCTGTGTTCACTCGTTTTTATTCTTCATGTTTTTCCATCGCTGTGTGAGCCTTTCACAGCCACTGCCCAAGGCTGCATCCATCAAAGCAGTCAAGGCACCACAGCCAATTGATTCCCTAATCGAATATCATTATTACCAGCAATTAGCTTGCACTATGACTTCAGTTAAAATCACTAATTAACAAATGTGTGTGTGTGTGCAGAACAGAAATATGTCTGTGCAGCGGCAGAGAAGAAGAAGAAGACGCGCACCGGCGTGTAACGTCTCTCCGCACGGCGAGATATTTAGGAGCTCCTATTAATCACTTCGCCGCCGTCGCGGTGTTCG
>CAKALG010023566.1:0-14707 GCA_916700815.1 Helicolenus hilgendorfi
TCCTCTGCTCTCTCCGGCTGCGGGCGGAGAGAGCAGAGGAGACACGCTGCATCAGCCTGCACTTAGGCAGGAAAAGCCAACACTAGGATCAGATCTAAATCATGTTCATGGAGAGATCTTAGTCTGGTCAGCTAACATTACTGCCAAGCAGCTGAAATATAGAGTGATATTGTGCTTTTAGCTGACGAGTGTCGCCTCACTGTTTTGAGCGATGCTCGTTCAGGTATATTTAGAACGAGCAAGCGCGAGCCCGACGCTGTCTTTTGTTGATTTCACGGCCACAGGTGTCGCTGTTAAGAAGCATTTCTGAAAGTTACAAATAGTCCCTTTAAGTAATGCTACTTCCATAGTCATTTTAACCCAAACCACAATGTTTTCCTAAACCTAACTAAGTAATGTCGTTGCTTTAAACTAACCAAGTATTTTAAGCATACCTATTTTAATCCAAAAGATGATCTTTTCTTACACCTAACCAAGTAGTTTTGTTGCCTAAACCTAACCAAGTTGTTTACTGTGAAAACAGAAGTTTAATTTGAAAAGACCGTATGCATGTACTGTAACAAGCGGAAATTGACATCTTGCTGGGAAATGCCAGAAAATACCTTTTCATAAGTTATCATAGTATAAAACATATCATGTTGTATGAGGATATGTTGCATTTTTACAAACTGTACATAATCAAAGGGGTGTCATTTAGTGGATCTAATGGGTGTCCTTGTCTGCTTCAGCCTCACTTTAAGATTTATGCTGCTGGAGCAGTTTTACATAAAATCTTGATTAGTGCAGCTGCAAGACAGCTAATGGCTTTAACAATGTTTTGGGCTTCATTTTGTCACATTTTGATCTTGCTTGCATATTTGCTGTTAGCTCCTTTTGAGAAATCTGTTTCCTAGCCAACTGGACATCTGTCTTTCCCTGTCTTTTTTTTCTTTTTCCCTCCCTCTATCCAGCCATCCATTCATGCCTGCTCTTGCGTTCCACTTCTCACCCGCCTCCCATCCGCCACCCTTTTTCTGTTCCTTCCTTTTAGTCATCCATCTGTGACAACCTACACCTCCCTCACACACTTAAAGTTTGTCCATTTGTTGCTCTCTCTCATTACCCCGACACACACCACCACTCGCCCAATTTGTATGTCTACCTGTGTGTGTTCGTCCCACACACACTCACACTCTCTCCAGCCTCTTCCCTGACACCTCTCCAACGGCGTTCTCCTGCACAGCACTTATTTTGTCTTCCCACATTGTGGGTGGTTGCTTGTGTTACAGCTATGAATGCATAATTTCTTAATTTTCCCTTTTCACATGTACGCACAGCACTCCTTTTCAAAATGGAGAGATTATGTTTTATTTGTCTGCTGTCCATAACATCCCAACTATTATCTCTCGCTCCCATTTGGGGCTGTCAATGTGAAAAACTATGAAGTGCAATTTAGAATAAAGACATCACAGGGACTTTGTGGGATTCCCATCACAATTGTAGTGAGATATTGACACAAAATGCATGAATTGTATGATGTGCGAGCTAAACACAGAAGCTTCTTTATTCTTGTAGTGTATATGGTAAAGAGCATATTTGATTTGTGTTGCTTTTCATCGACGTATCGTCTATATAGACTGTTTCATAAAACCCTTTTGTTGGTGTTCATTAATGCTGACATATATTTGTTTATTTATTCACTGTTAAAATACTCTTCATTTTGGAACCACACATGTATCACTCAATACTTTGCATCTACATCTCTGCAGCTATTTTTTACTGCTTTGGGCTATTAAAGTTCCTTACTGTGCCATCCCGACTGCTTTATTTGCTACCTCGCTGCGTGATAGGTGTTGCTTCATACAGCCTGCTAGGTTAGAAATCATCCTGCGTAATTATCACAAAAACACATATTAATTCACATTCATGAAATAACTGTGGAAACTGTATGGGGGCACCACTGTCAGCCTGATATTGTCTCTTCTATGGAGAGAAAAATCACACATATGTTGACTTCCTGGCTGTTAAGATACATATCCACATGACCACTGACAACATAAAAGGCAGATACACGGAAAGGTACTTTATTTATTGTGAAGGGAGATTATATTGTCACTGTGACATTAGACCTGATGTGAAAAAAAATAGCACAATATAAAACAAAGGACGAATAAAAACTGCAAATCTGAAAACTTATAAACCAACCAACTGATGCATATGTAAGTGAAGTTGCCCTCATATTTACATATATATTTTTAACAAGCAGAGCAGGAGTGCTATAGCATATTAAGACATACTGTATATTACAGTCAAAGTCAAAATTCACCCAGCAGATGCATTTAATATGACTTCATGTCAATGAATCACGTCATGGATGTGTGTTTGAAGAGGGCATGCAGGGACACAGCAGGGGCCCCATGGCTTCATCCTGGAAGTTTGATAGACCTCACAAAAGCCGGTCCTGAAATGAAAGATATGGGGAAATTGGGAGTAAAATAGAGGTCCACGAATGTTATTTTTCCAACGAGATGAAAAAGGAAGCTTTATTTTTTTTTTCCTTTTTTGGTACTCAGAGTGGCTCGGGTGGGTTGGACTGAATATATGAGGGTGTTATTCATTGGGTTTCAGGACACACTCGGGATAGAACAAGGCAGGGGGGCCATTGTAGTTACTTCAGGGAGGTAGGAAAAAAAAGTCTCCAATCTTTTTTTTTTTTTCAGGATTTTTCTTCCTCTATTAAAGTGCTAGATAGAAAAAGAGGAAATGGATCACAGAGTTGATTGCTGCAGAATACAAAATATGGATTTGAGTGTTTTACTGCTCTATCTGCCTGAAAATAACATCTGTTTCAATCAAATTAAAGAGGCAAACAAAGTCACAGTCATTAAAAGGTCATACAGCTAAACTAAAAAAGTCTTTAAAAGCATGAGCCATTAAATGAAGGAGTCCTCGTATTAAGCTGCAATTTGTGGTTGGTTGATTTGTTTATCCAGCTATAACCATGACGTTTGGCATTGGCTGGTTTGTGACAGGAATTTGAATTCTAGCTGATCAGAAAGTGACATGTGGTGAACACTAAATGTAAAAACAAAATTGACAGACCAATCAATACAACCACCAGTTACATGATATGCAGCTTGATCACACCTACAGATATGAAATTAATGAGCACATATGTCTAAGACTCTATTAATGAATATTAATGAATGAACTCTATTAAGAAAACTGATACATTGGAGCATAATGTTGAGTATGGTGAGTGCATGGGTCCTGCATCACAGTTGCATCACAATCTTATTTCTTATATGCATATAAACACAATATGAGGATGTGGGATTTGACACAGCGTTGAAAGCGATCACAGGTTTGATCCCAACCGCAGTAAGTCAGTTAGTCAGCAGCAATAACTCACTCACTAAGACACTGAATATGAGCCTCTGAGTTTAATACCTACCATATTACAATGGAGCACATTCACCTGAAATATAACAAAGAGATTAAACAAATAATGATACACTGCAAATGCCCATGTGGGCCCAATAAAAGTGCAGTGATATAAATAATACCAATCTGAAACCCTCTAAGTATGAGGCACGCAGGTTTGGTTGCTATTGGAAACTGCTTTGCAAGGGAGTGGCTGGTATTGTGCCTCACGCTTAAGTCTGAATCCTGGTGTTAATAGTCTGTATATATGCACACAAAACTATCAAGAAATACCCCTACACACACATGGAAACGCCATACTCTCTTCGATACTGACAAATAATATGTAATCCACCCTTAAACCTGCAGTAGGCAGAACGTTTTTGGCATCATTGGGCAAAAATTCCATGATAACCTTTCATCATATTGTAATTAAAGTGTTCTTAGAGATATTTCTGCACCTCCTCATGGCTCTGTTTTTAGGTGTAGCCTTGACGGGAGACTTTGTCCAATCACAGGTCGTTTTAGAGAGAGAGCGTTCCTATTGGTTTGCTCCATTTCTACCCACTGCAGCTTTAAAGTCTACCAAAAAGTGTTATGATGCGATGTCTGTCTGAATATCTTGTCCTTATCTGAACTAAATTCTGCACTGTCTTCACCCTAATCCACTAGGAAATGGGTCTGTCCAGTCCTCAGTATGTAACTTCAACACCTATTACTGACCAACATGTGTCCATAGCAAACTTAACTTGAAACAGGCAGAATGCAGGCGGGTAGAAAACAAAAGCTGGACCGCTAAGGCTGAAGACCAGAGAATGAGATCTGGCAGAGAATGCATGGAAGTGGGCCGTTATATCTTCTACGGGGCTAATGAGGGGTGTGATCAGGCGGGAACAGGGGTTACTGCAGGATCTGAAATGACAGGGGGAGTTAATGCATGGCAAGGAAACAAAGCAGAATGTGAGGAGTTATCTGGCACTATGACAAACAGAATCTGTAGAAAAACAAGATAACTGGTAGAGCTTGTTGACATGTAGCAACACGTGCCATCTTCAACCACGGTCTTATTCTCCCCACACCTTTTGCCGATCAATAAGTGCGTCATTGGCAGCAGTCAGACTGAGGAGTCTGTCTGTTTAGGCACTGCTTCATCTCTGTCTCAGTGGTGTGGTAATGCAAGGCTCACCTGGTCCTGCAGGGTTGTTTAGTCTACCTATCCCATCACCACAACCACCTACCAGGAGCTGATTGGCCCTGACAACCTCCCGCTGTGGACATCCAGCAATCACCGGGAGGATAGAGCTGGGAAGAAGAGACTGATGGATAAATTCTCAGTAGGTGTTCGGAGTATTGGTAGGGCAATGGACAGAGGACAGACAGAGATGAGAGGTGAGGGGAGGACAGGCCGGCTGTTTCCATACACTGTTGGTAGCCATACATACGAACAAATTAAACACTATAATTTTGTATGTATTCGGACAGGTGATGTATAGAGCAACAAAGTCTGCGGAGGGAAGAGGGCGGGGTCGATGGGTATTAGTATATGGTACTGCAAATATAAAGAGGACTGGGTTGATGTCTGTCTGTGTGTGTGAGGTGACAGTGTGGGAGAGTCTGAAGAGCAGACAAATAACACACCTTTCTGCAGCAGGTTAGAGGCGAGAGATCAACAAAAGGGTGAGAATGAAAGATGAGCTGGGGAGAGAAATGGAGAGTAAGAGACAGACAGACAGAGAGAGGGATGAGGCAGGCGAGGGAGGCAGATGGATGGACAGATTGAGGGAGTGTAGAGCTTCAGCATGATTAACTGCAATGCCACACTCAAAGCTCTCTCTCTCTCTCTCTTTTTCTTCTTCTGTATTCTTGCCCCACTCCTTGCCCCACTCCTCCTCCTTATAGATCCATTTCTCTTGGGGAGGTCACACAACCGGCCCGGTCACTGAAGAAGAACTTGTGCTGTAGTCCACTCAGAAGTCAGAAACTCCCAGCTGATAGGTTGTAGTTGCAATGTCTATTCATTCCAACATGGAAAAGCAGAAATTTGCCATGCAGCAAATAAGCAAATAAAATGCAGACACATGTTCCCACTGTGGTCCCCACTTCTCGTAGAAAGTCTATTTTGGAGGCAAACGTACTTGTCCTTCAAGTCCATCTCTTTTTACATTCAGTGACGTGCACACCGATGTTTGTGGAAACCTCTTTCCACGAATATGTCTTTGTAATGCGGCGAAGAAGCGTCGTACAAATGCACATATTCACGGACTTCTTCAGTTAACCTATGCTCCATTTGGTCCATACCTTGTTTTGGTTTGTTCATGGAGGAGCCGTTGTAAATCTGTAGGATAAAATGCAATGCTTCCAAGTGGACCAATCAATCGCCACAACATTTACAGTTCTGGGGAGGTGCACGTCAGGCTACGGCGTAGGGTACCCATCTATAGACCCTTTCAACGCTTAAGACGTAGGGCCTTAAAACAGAGCTAAAAGCACGTGTGAACATTTGACTTCCATGCGCTAGATGACCAGAAACATGATGAAGGCTTGCTACGTGTCTGCCATGTGTGTTAGTAGGCAGCTAAACTTTAGAAGGTGATACCACGTCAACATTTGCAGCTTGTTCCGCTGTGCCCAAGTAGCCAAGATTCAGATTTATCAAAGTATTTATATTAAATAACCCGTTCTCATTCCCAGTGCGGCTTTCATCGAGGAGACCGCTGTTCGTGTCCCAAGCATCACATAACAATCAGCTGTTTGTTCATGTTCCGCGTTCATTTTCATTTTCACTGTAAAGACTTAGTAGTTTTAAGCCCAACCATGTAGTTCTTTCCTAAACCTAACTATAGTAGTTCTGTTGCCTAATCTTAAAGTGACCCATGAGACCGAAGGGGAACTATAGAGGGCTTGATGCTGAAAATGAAGTGACGAAGCGGCAGCATGTGACAAGTTGGGATGAGATCGTGTTGAGGTCATTTCTCTGAGCTTGTTACTCTATTGTCACCTTAAATTATTGTTATTACATGACTCAGTTTTACTTGAGTCTTGCTTTCTTGTTTTTCACGTATTTTAATTTTGAAGAAAGGCATTTTACCGCTTCTCTTTTTGAAAAATGAGCTCAATAGAATAGCAATTCCTCAACATCATGAGAAACCAATGTGATGAAGAAACAACTGTGTAATTGTAGTGCAACAGTTAAAAGACAATACTCTTGAGCCTTTTGATTGATTATGCATACAACATTGGAAATAAGAGAGACTGGAAATGGGTTTTGTGGCAGGGTAAACATGATGTCATTCTCTCCATTTTGGATTTCCTCCCACTGCTTACATGGCCAGACGGCCCCCCCACCTCGATCCGTCTAACACCAGGCCTTTTCATAGATTACCTTTCATGTGCAGTTACATCACACCTGACCGAGCCCTTCAGCAACTGATAATGTGTCATCCAGTAACAGGCACAAAGCACAGTTGAATTATGTTGAGTTAATTTCATGAACTATAAAGTCAAAATATATGAGTCAACTATAAAATATTAATTGTATGTAGTTAATCAAAGTCTTATTGGAAGCTTTATTAGCGGGTTAATATTCTGCTTCAGTGTAGTAAGAGATTGCAGATGACAAACACTATCCTGACTCCTTATGACTTTAGTCTTTCTTAATGGAAACCAAATAATGGCTTAACACTTTTGTGTTGCACTGACTATACAGTATGTTTAATCTTTCATTTGGTCAAAAGTACGTGTCACTCATGTCAAAGAGCTGTAAACCGGACCTACTTGAGGTAACTGAAATCCAGAAGTAAACGGCAAGCCAACTGTCATTCTGAAAAGCAAAGGTAAGGTCTTGTTCAGACTGCCTGCCCAAATCTGTTTTTTTGGAATATCCAGATTGTATCCAGATTGATTTTAGAAAGTCTGGACGGAAAAAATAAACATGAAATGCAATTTCTTTTTTATCAAATGGGATCCAACCACATTTGTGGGTGTTTGAGATGTGTTTCCAATCGGATTTCTAGATGCGTCTCAGTTCGGACACTGGCTGCTCAAATCGGATTTCCAAATGTTGAGCAGAATCCATGCTGCCACTGGCAGAGCGCTATGGAGGACAACATGGAGGAGAAGAATTGTCGGCTGGCAATTTCACCGTCACTCTGCCTTCACTTTCTGCTGTTTCCCCCTGACATCGTAATGTATACCAGCCTCCTCCGTCACTAAGTTTGTCTGTCGCGACTTGATAGCGCAATTGTTTCAATCTTGAAAGCTTCCGATTTGGAAACTTGGGTCACCAGCATAGCTACGTCTTTGCCACAGCAACCCATGCAGATAAGTTGGTGATGTCTGGACACACATCCGATCTGATCACTTGAAAAAAACAGCGTGGACAGTCTGTTTTAAAGATCTGATTTGAGAAACAAATGGGATTTTCCTGAAGACTGAACTTAGCCTAATATGGATTTAGCTTTGTTGTTATTTAAATCAGAAAGCCTGAACAAGGGGACAATGTTACAAATCTATTTGTGTTGTAAAGAATACATTTGGTTTGACTGGATTTTGATTAATTTTTGTGTTCAGATTCAGATGGTTTCTACCCATTAATATCTACTATTTGTGGATTTCAGATATATGTTTTCCGTTCAATAGACCAAATTGTAGATCACAGCTACAACAGAATATATGCTATTTGTGGATTTTGGTGATGATTTGTATCTTGTAATTGTAATATAGATTATTATTTTGCACCCATGTAATTGTAGGATTCATTGTGTTTCTTCTTTATTTGATTTATTGTGAAAAGAAGATGTTTAAATTAACGAATGTGCTGCATGTACTGCATGTTGTTCACTGTGTGTAATGCACACATGCATGATTTACAAATTAAATTCCCCCTTATGCTATAAGCGGGATTCTGTCTTGTATCAACTGTAATTGGAGTGGAGCATGCACTGTTTTCCAGCCTCCAGTGTATAGTGTTTACTGAGGATATTCCCAGTTCATCAGTAATGCAGTTGTTTGGGTTGTAGACTTAACTTTTATGAGCTGTGTAAGAACCCAGGATTCTTGGGATGGATTCCCAAAGCTCAAATAAAGCAAAAATGTCTCATTCAATGTTTCAGGGTTAACCGACTCCAATACACAATGGATGTAGAGGACTCAGAGAAGGTCTGTCTGCTTCATGTTAGCGTTAATGTTAACCAACAACAATATAAGAAAATATATGACCCTGAGAAACTATTCACTGGAGTTTCAGTGTCTGATCCAGAGACGGAGTTGCCAATAAATGAAACGGGTTCTTTAAAAAAACTCAGACAACTTCTGCAAGTACGTTTATGATGTTTATTTAACATAAACGTCGACAGCCCTAAGTAGTATGCTAACTTAACCATGACTAGCTCCTCTTGGACACATGCGTCGTGTGATCCCTGAACGCTGACGCGTGATTGCGTCACGCATGACTTAGATTACACCACAGGCCACGTTCACAGAAGCCCAGAAATTGCGAGTGAGAAAGAAAGAGATATATAGACCCTTTTTACAGTGTGCAAACAATGATGACGTTCGTAAGTGTGCACACGCAGTTTGGCAACTAGCGATAGGCTGATCGATACTGTGAGTATCGATACACGTTTTCAATATAATGTTTGTGCCAAAAACAGCCCTGAGCTGATATAGACATTAATAAAACGTAAAATAAAGTAGGCTAATATACATTTGTGGTTCCCCTAATAGTGTCTGCAGTATTTGAACGCAGCCCCTTACCTGACTCCTCCTCCACCAACCCACTAATCAGGCCAGGCTATATAATGCACCTGGGGCCTGTTAAGTTCTCTTGCTTCTGCCTGGCATGCTGTTGTAGGTGTTGGTGTTGCTGCAGCTTTTACCGCGTGACACTAACCTTAACCTGGCCCATGGTTCCACTGCTTCTGCCGAACAATTCTTTGTTATCTATCTTTGTCAATATGCATCTCTGCCTCATCAGTAACAAATCTGTGAGCCTTCTCCATTTACCAGAAAAGTATTCAAGTTGTTTAGTATTTCCTGGGGTGCAAATCCTCAGGTGGCGTTGTCGGCTAGTCTACATCCAATTTACCGTCCTCACCATTCTCGCCACACAAAGATCGCAAATGCAACCTAAAGAAATTGGCTTTCTAAATCTTTGTGCGTTTAGTGAGTGGGTAGAATACATTACCATGTGGCCTAATATTCAGTGGCCAGATATATATACATATTTGGTGGAGAAACCTAATGTACAGCATTACACCAGTGAGAAATTACGCAATATAGTAATATAATGAGTAACGTTGCTAATTACTTTTGATACCAAGTCGTAGGTAAAGTAATTTTATTACTTTTTAAAGTAGTAATAAGTAAAAGGTAACATTACATGTCCTGAGTAACTTGCCCAACACTGCATCACACACATACACTGTTACACTCATCCACAGTTTGAATGGATGACTTCAGTTAGTTGAAGGTAAAGGCAAACCAAGTTGTCAGTTCTGGTTCCACTTCCACATTCAAATGCAAACGGTGTTTCTCACTACAGGTTAATTGAATACGGCAGCATTAATTTGTTTGTCTTCCTCCGGTGTTGTGATAGAATAATATCAATTCATCATCTTCAAAATGATGAATCTTGTGTTATCATGCATCCAAAACGAAAGTCAAAACATTTCTAAATAATGACAAATAAAAATCTAGCTCTCCAGCCTTTGCTAATATCATTTGCATAATTCTGACATCTTCACACAAGATTGGTGACATCTGGGATGAGGGGGCGAAGGGGAGAGAAGCAATTGGCGAAAACAACCATTTCACAACTGGAACGCAGCTTTGCCAGTTTTTCCCACACTTGGGAGAGAGATAGAGATGGTGAACGAGGATGGAGCAGGAGGGGGATGGGTAAACATCTGGGGTCTGCTGGAGACTGAGGAGGTTCCCAGCTGTCAGAGTTTCCCAGCTGCTCTCCTGACCTTCACTGTGCCAAAGAGAGAACCATGGGAATGACTTTGCTGCTCCCCAGCTCTGGAGCTGGATCTACATCATTTTGTGCCTCATGTTGCCTTAATGCCTCACTGTGTTTGGAAGGAGTGGAGGATTATCAGTTGTGTCAAAAGAAAGTTTTATGTCAGTCCTGTGAGATAAGAGTCTTGAGACAAAACCAAGTATAGTAATCATTAATAATAAGCAATAATAAGCATTGGAATAAGTCATGGTGACTGTCACAAAGCTGTTCTTCCCAACATTAAAAGTTCTAGCCCCACATGACAAAGTATGGTAGATTGTGCTAGTGGAAAGAGCAGCCACTATAAAATAATAATAATATATACTTTTAAAAATTCCTTTATTAATATTTAATTGCGATTAATCGTATGATTGTCCATGAATTGTGATTAATTGCAAATTAATCACAATTTTTTTTTTATCTGTTCAAAATGTACCTTAAAGGAAGATTTGCCAATTATTTAATACTCTTATCAACATTAGAGTGGGAAAATATGCTTGTTTTACGCAAATGTGTATATGTTTATTATTTGAAATCAATTAACAACGCAACAAATATTGTCCAGAAACCCTCACAGGTACTGCATTTAGCATCAAAAATATGCTCAAATCACAACATGGTAAACTGATGCCCAACAGGCAACAACAGCTGTCAGTGTGTCAGTGTGCTGACTTGACTATGACTTGCTCCAAACTGCATGTGATTATCATAAAGAGGGCATGTCTGTAAAGAGGAGACTCGTGGGTACCCAGAGAACCCATTTACATTCACATATCTTGAGGTCAGAGGTCAAGGGACCCCTTTGTAAATGGCAATGAAAGTGTTTCCCTTGCACAGATTTTGTGTAAGTTTGGAGTGTTATTTAATCTCCTTTACGACAAGTATGACATGGTTAGTACCAAAACTGACGCAGCTACAACCTCCAAAAGATTGTTTGCGTTAATGCTTTAAATAAGTTAGTGGCGTTAAAACAAATTTGTGTTAAGGCGTTATTATCGCGTTAACTTTGACAGCCCTAATTTATACCTTTTTCATTCATCCTATCATAGAGTAACATACATTCTTTAAGACTCTTTATATTCAACACTGTGTCTGTGATATTTTCTTCAAATTGTATCAGTTTAAATATATTATGAAGAGTGTCAGTCTGTGTGTTCTATCCACAGGCTGTCTAGATGGGAAAAGAAGAGATGTGTCTGCCAGTTGTCAATCAGAAGTGGTGATGCACTGTTTGGATCGCCAGACGTTTTCAGGTGACCAAAGAGGTTATAATTAACTCTCATGAACTGAAAACACACTGCGAAAGGGTTAAAGTCCTAAGACGAAAACACGAACAACACCCACACCGGACAACAGACCTGTCAATCACAAAGTAGCCACGTCCTAAAGCATACTCTGCTTTATCCTCTACCTGACTCTAATTGGGACCATAATTCACTAAATGAACATCATGCTGTATTGAAGAAGACTTGAAACTAGAGATTGAGACCATAAACTCATGTTTACAATGTTTACTGAGGTAATAAATCAAGTGATTTTGTTTATAAAGCGGCAATTTCCACAGCGTTGTCTTTCAACTTTCACTGTCTCCGTTTGTGTCTGTATGTCTTTACATCCATCTCACTCATTTACTTGAACATTGTTTTTCTTTTTTATTGTGTCTCATTGGCCTGCCCACATCTCTTTAACGGTGTGTGTAATTCTCTGTGAAATGTTATGTGTACTTGACTGTGAAACATAAACTATATACGAAGAAAAAAATAAAGCAGTGCCTCAAATGTAAAAAAAAAATCCAACAAGTTGATACTGTTGGGTGAAAAAGTTGTATTTGTACATGCTGTTTTTAGTTTACAGAAGACCACGACACCAAAAATCCAAAGAACATATCAATTTCCAGTCAAATCAAGTTAAATAAGAAACCCACTGAGACTGGAACAATGAGCAAACCATTATGATTTCCTACTGATTTTCTAAATGACTAAAAAAAAACATTTGTAACAGGAACACCATCTCCGTCACACAGTATGTTCTGCCTTTATCTCTTTCCCCCCCTCTCTCTCTCTCCCACAGCTGCCATTGAGGGGTGCCTCTTATGTAAGTCCTTGTTTAAACATGAACATCTGGCACAATTGGCAAACACCATTGTTTCAACTCTGTTGGAGATGACTTACTTATTCAAAAAAAAAAAAAAAAAGAAAGAAAGAAACTGTCTTGAGTTGTCACCAGACTGCAAATGTGTTCAAATGTGTATTTATAAACTCTTTGCAGGTTTTTGGTTATAAAGTACCTGTATGAGAAACAGATTGGATGCAGTCATAATAACATTGGGAAATACCAATTAACTCCCAAGGAGTCAGCACATTTCTGCCAAATTTAATCAGAGACTCTAGTGGCACAGTTGCCAAATCTTACTGTGTGTGTTTGCAAGTGTGTGTGCGTGCTTGAGTATCTCTGTTTGCCCACATATTGCAGACATGCAGGTCCACATACAAAGAATATGTGAGTGTCTCCAATGATTTATTTGTCTGTGGATATTAGCCAATGAAGACAGTTGATGAGTGTGTGTGTGTGTGTGTGTGTGTGTGGATACTTGTGATTCCATGTGTCTCCATCTTAATTACAGTAATCATCATGTTAAATATCCAAGGGTTTGTCCATGAGGATCGGTGTGCAATGTAGACTCACACTGTCGGCATGCATTTTTATAGGTTGAAGTAAACAAAACACCATTACTGCTCCAGTGGCATCTGAGTTGTGAAAGAGCTTCACACTGTCTTGTGTGTACTGTTGTACTGTTTTTGTGCAGATGTTGCCAAAAATGTGTCCAAGAGATTCTGCAGAAACCTGCCAAATGTCAAATATTCAGTATCTATGTATCGATGCTTTGATATTTTTGACAACACTAGTTTAAACAATGGTTATATGTAAACCGGATTATCTGAAAACCTAACTTTATAACAACATTTAACTCAGTATTAGTAGATGCCTGGACTTTTAACGTGTAAATTTCCTCAAAAAAATGCTTAGTCAACACGTTCTCATCGCAACCCATCACATACTGATGTTTTGTCAGGACCCCTTGGCGTCACTTTCTAAAGCAGCCCAGAACATCAAACTATGATGCTGCACTACGGTCACAGTAAACGCGTGGTTAACGTTGTGACTTAAAAAAAAAAATTAGGTTAAGACAATCAAACTACTTAGTTAGGTTTATGAAAAAACATCATGGTTTGGCTTCAAATTACCAAGTTTGTAAGGTGAAAGTGAAACTTAACGTTGTGAACACAAAGACAATCAACACATCGTTGGCTTCAGACGGGACAGGAACAGCGTTTTCTTTGGTGAAAGTCCTGTGTTTGTTGGACCCATCCACCACCCCTCGCACATGTGTGTTTTTTCGCTCTCAAAACTACCTCCCTGCCCGACCGCGTTTCATAATGACGCAGATGGATTAACGTTATAGTTGCTTTAAATCACGTTTCGTCACATACAGGCGCTAAAGACTGCTTTGTGTGGCAGTATCACATGTCGAGGGGCATGACAAAGCATCGGTATTATTTGACGCCCTGGGAATGAGAACAAGCTTGCTTACCGCGCTGTGCTCTTTCATCCCATCTCGTCACATACTGACGCTTTATCAGAGTCCTCAGCGTCACTTCTCGCTCGCATGTAAAGACACGGTTAATGTTGTGAATTAATCAAAAACACTTGCTTAGGATTAGGCAACAAAACCACTCAGGTTTAGGAAAAAACATCATGGTTGGGCTTAAAACTACTATGTTTGTATCGCGCAAATGTGACTTGAGGTTGTGAACACAGGACACGAACAATCAGCTGATGCACAGGACAGTAACAACGGTCTCCTGGATGACAGCCATGTGTTGTTGGATCCATCGACCTCCCCTCCAAACCGCCCTGTGTATCTCTTTTGCTCTTTAAACTACGTCACCACAGCACTTTCCCAGTGTTCGGAAAGGCCGGTGCGTCTCATACCGGCGCTAAAGGGTGCCTTGTGCGTCAGTATCTAATACCGACGGCCGCGACAAAGCATCTGTATTTGACGTCCTGGGAATGCGAACGGGCTACAAAAACAGCAAATTATGAAAGTTGATGCAAGCTAAGGCTCCTGTGGAGATTGAAATAAGGAGTATATTTCTCTTAAAGCCTATGTTATTATAACCAATGTCATCCTGGCATTGTGAGACTGAATAACCGCAGTAGACAAGCACATAAATCATCTACCACAATCGTCTATAGAATGCGTGTGTATGTACACATCTGTCTTAGTGTTCCTAAGCACAGCAT
>CAKALG010023568.1:4200-16640 GCA_916700815.1 Helicolenus hilgendorfi
GACTGCTTGAAACCTCTCCCTGTTGATGGCTTCAAGGACACTCCAGCATACAAGAGTTCATTTTATTGCATTCACAATTTTTTTTTTTTTTTTTTACGAATTTGGTCAAAATGCTTTCTTACCATCTACTAGATCTGAATATCCAAATATACTGCTCATGCTGAAAAGATCAGTCTGATAATGAATTTGTTTCCGGCTTCTTAAAGCAGCAGTGGGTAGAAATGGAGCAAATATGATTTAAAAAAAGTTATTTTTATAAAATGGTCGCTATATCCTGACAGTAGTGCATGAGAGAGGTAATATGAAAGAAATAATTTGCCTCCGGTGTCCTCTGGTGCTCATCTGCAAGATTTCACAGACTGGAGAAAAACAACCAATCAGAGCCGAGCTGGAGCCTTGCCGTCTCTGAGCAGCTGTCAATCACTCGCAAACTGCTATCAAACGTTCAAACTAGGCAGCGCTGATCAAATATGAATCAATATTCTGTTACTGTAATGCCTATTTCTTGCCTCAGATGTTTTCAGAAACATCTTGTAGTGTACTGTTTCGCTGTAAAATGAGAAAGTTTGTGACCCGGCACCCATGTTGAGATCAGTTGAGGAAATACCAAGCACCGCCAACCAGCCGGAGCTAACTTTAGGCATTAGAGTAACAGATATTTGATCAGCGCTGCCTAGTTTGACCGTTTGATCGGAGTTTGCGAGTGATTTTTACAGTTGCCTCCGTTGAATGAACAGCCAATAGGAACACATTTTTTAAAGCCTGAAAACAGAGCCATGAGGAGGTGCAGAAGTCTTATTTACTCTGAGAACACTTGAATTACAATATGCTGAAAGATTATTATGGAATTTCTGCCCAGTGATGCCAAAAACATATTTTCCTACTGCAGGTGTAACTTTTCTGCTTTTCTCAGATTTCATTGTAAATTTAATATCTTTTGGTTTTGGATTATTACTATATTAAAGACGTTTTCACAATTCTATAGCATTTTATAGACGGTAAAATTAATCAACCTAATCGGGAAAATAATCGAAAGATGAATTCATAATGAAATAAATCATGACTACAATCATTTCTGGCACCTGGCTGTTGAATTTCGCATTGACTTTAAAACACCCTGTACTGGCCCGGATATAAGACAGTCCTAATTATGAGACAACCAGCCTTTTTCCGCTTTTTTTGGGAGGGGGGTACTTTTTGAAGATACTAATCACTGACATACTCGCTCTGTTTGAAAAGATTCTGTAGATCCTGTTAATCCAAAGACAAGATGGTCCCCACTCATCATTGAAGCCTTTTCTTTGTCTAACACTCACATACTCACTCACTCTCCTGTCAGACGCGGTCGGAATGAATTTTCAGACTTTGTGTCTCTTTTCTCATGGTGTAATTCTGTAGTTCTTGGCAGCTTGACAGATGATTAGGTTCCGAGTCTGTGTTTGCAATAAAGATGGCGGAAGATGACTTTAGGTTACACTAACTAAACACTTTTAGGACTCACTTACTAACAGACACAATAGCAGCAGACTTAAAGAAAATTGCTAGCCAAGCAACATTAAAGCTACAAACAATACAACACTGTAGGGCTGCACCCTATATTCGACTGTTATCAGGCCATTATATGTGCATTACCACTTGATATAAACCTCATAGATGTGGGTCAGTAGGGGCCTACTACACCTACTGCATTATAAAAATTAAAGCGAAACTTAAAACCAACTTCTTTAGGTTTAGGCAACAAAACCACTTTGGGAAAAGATATTGTGTTTTGCTTTAAAATTACTGTTTCAAAAGTGAAAGTGAAACTTAGAGCTTGTGAACACAAAGACAACTACACATTGTTGGTTTCACACGGGATGTTAACCCCGGTTTCCTAGGTGAGAGTACTGTGTTTTGTGTTCCATCCATCACCTCCACCCCATGTGGAGTTTTATACTGTCTATATCACAGTGAATATTGGGTGTAGTAGTGCCTTACTGACCCACATCTATGAGCCTTATAACCACTGATAATGCACATTTAATGGCCTGAACACTATACTGTAATCAGCTGCTGGAGGAGCCGATGTTACACTGGTACTCAAAAAGAATATCTGCTTTGCTATATGTTGAGTTCCCAAATAGGGCTGCACGATTTTTGGAAAAAAAAATCTAATTGCGATTATTTTGATATTACAATTGCGATATGATTTGCGATATTAGAGGTAATGATTTTACCATCATTATTCTCATCAAACATTAACGATTATGGTGTGATTTTTGCGGGGATCTGTACCAAACAAAGATTTGTAGGCCAAGACGTCTCTGCAGCAACTATATTTAATTTAAAATGGTATTTTGACACATATTTTGCCTTTAACAAATTATTGCAATTTCCTCCTCATCCTCCAATTTGAAAATTGCAGTGGGCCATTTTGCGATTTTGACATTTATTGTGTAGACCTATCCTCAAATAAAATACAACCCCCGCTTCTTCAAATGCAATTTTCAGAGGAAATTATATTCTGGCCAATACGGTAATTGATGAGAGTTTTCAATATGGTCCTTGCTTGCAGCTGCTTCACCAGCCTGCAAGTTGATTTTATAGGGTATTAAAACAATTGGCAGCCAATGGAGCCTAGATGCTAGGTTATCAATCTAAAAAATTTACAGTTGGCCTTGAGGGCAGAATTTGCAATTTGAGGTTCATTGCCTGAAACATACAAACCCATATATGGCCCTTTAACTCTGAGAAGGACAATTTAATAATCTCTTTCAATCATGATGCTCCTTTTTTTCTGTGTTCTATGTCTTCTTTCTCCCTTTTACCGCCTATGTCTGGCTCATTTATGCATCTTTCCACCCTGCCTCGTCCTCTTTTCTTCTTCTTCTTCTTCGGGGGGTTTGATCCATTATAGATCAGTGATAAAGTGGTGATTCCCCAGTCCCAATACAAGTCCAAGTCTCACCTGCTCTTCTCTGTCTAAGTATCAGTCTGACGAAGATCAATCTCCATAAGTCAGTCAAACAGCCCTCCAGGGTACCTTCTTGCCGAGCAGCTCCACCAAAGACACTTGAAGCTCGGAGACATTTGAGTCCGCCATCTCCGTCGCGTTTAGCAGCTCTCATTTGTCTGAATCAGTCGTCCCTCGCAGGCGAAGACAATATTTTCACCCAGTGTGAATTTATTGAAGAGGCACGTCTTTTTGATTTGATCTTTAATCAAAGCGAAGGTGACGGCATGAAAGTCATCACACAGCGGGAACAAAAGAGGCCCCGACTGCTGCAGTATGGCCCGGGTCATTAATGGATGCTAATATAATCTAAAAAGTGGAGGACACAAAGTGAAACCGCAGAGAAATGAGTTGGAGTCGTGTTTGATGCGGACACCTTTCAGCTTCATTAGCTGGCGCTATTACAACTCGTGCTCTTGTGGATCAGTGCTCATGTCCCTGGGCCATCATTAATATCACAGAGTACAGGTTTTACAAAAGGTATTAAGAGATTACTGTGGCAGAATAGATCACATTTTACAAGTGCTTTCGGAAAATGGATTGTTTTTTTCCGCTTTCATTTATCCTTTCATGCTCATCTTCCAATCATTGTCATTAGGATACATTACTGGGTGACAAATATCCATGAAGGCTTAGAGCATTTAAAAAATTACAATCCCTCATTTTCTTTCTTTCTTTCTTAAAAGGTGCTCTATATGATATTCAGAGCATTAATATAGCATCAAATAACTATTTTCTATGTAAAGATATAGTGGAGCAGGCTGGTCTCACACACTGTTCGTAGCTATACCTACGAAAAGTAATGCACTATAATCTGTGAATATCCCACAAAATCAGTTTGTGTGTATTTCACGTAATGGTGAACCAGGAAATATAAAGAGCGGTAAACGCTGCGTAGGGAGGAGGCCGAGATGGATGGTTCGGCCAAAAAATACTTGACTTTCGCCCAGGTGACCGGCTCTGGTGTCCCGTGTGAAACCAGAAGTCAACCTTGATTTATTCGTCACGTAACTTACGTACTTAAGTAACGCCACTTCTCAAGTTATTTTAAGCAAAACCAAAATGTTTTCCTTAGCATAACTAAGTTGTTTTATTGCCTAAACCTAAGGAAGTTGTTTCCCGTGAAGACGGAAGTTTATTTTGAAAAGACTGTTTGCATGTAACGAGTGGAAATTGACACGTGTTGCTGTACAATCGTAGGAAAACAAATGACAAAGGAGGAATACATTCTTCGTAATACAGTATATCATACAAACCGTTGTATGAGAATACGTTGAGTGGACTAATGTCTACCTGAGCAGAGCATGAAGTCACTCTCCTTCTTCGTGTAATGTCATCCGAGCTTGTCTGTGCATTGCTGTCGTAGCTGGGCCATCCATGCGTATCTGTCTGTTCATGCATGTGAGCGTGCCCCACTGGCTAGTTCCCGGCCACCGCTCTGCACTGCTTTAACTTCAAAATAGTATGATAATAGAATGGACTTCGAATTTGTTTTAAACCTACTTGATCAAATGACTGCTTGTGTTTCTTGTAGTGTCGTACTCATCAATGATATTCAAACGTTTAACATGATGATAACTATGATTGCGGTTGCAAAATAACATTTTTCAAATGTTGCTCTACAAGTTGTTGACCCAGATCTGCTGAGAGAGAGATGTGATGATCATTATTCCCCACAGTAGGAAGATGTTTTAATGAGGGTTGTCAGTGGATCACAGGTGTAAAACAGGTCGCTTAAGATGCAGACAGATAACTGATGTGCACCGCTGGATTCACATTACACATAATGTGAGGGACAGTAAGACCTAATGGGCCGCTCCAGAGTCAGATGTAATGCAGCGTAGAGGACAGGACAGGACGTGACATCAAGCATACAGCAGTGAGGCTAATGCAGCATCACATCATCACATCAGAAGGACAGGATGAGTCATGAGACAGCCGGGGGTCAGCAGACAGAAAGTGGAAACTAATGCAATGCTCTCGACTTTACTGACTTATTAGCATTATATATTTATATTTATATAAATACGTGACACTCATTTGTACTGTTTTCAAATTTGGTATTTTTTATTTGGTATTTTCATTAATTATCTCAGTTAATCTTTCATTTTTCTTTTCATCTTTCATTTCAAATCTTCTTTGGGTTTGATGTAGTAGATAAGTGGTTTTGTAAAAAACTATTTTAAAAGATATTTCTTTTTGCTAATTTGTAGAATTAGATTCCAGTGTTGTCTGCATAGGATTGTTTCTGACTCGTGTTATCCAAACTAATAGCTAATTAATCTAAATCTAATAACTCCAGAGCGTTGTAAAGTCCAAAACGTATTGAAAAGAGAAAGATTTAATCATTTAAGCATTAATCATATTCTGCTTCAATCCATATTTGTTGGCGTTTAGCCTTTCAAAAACAACATTTTTTACTGCGGTCAAAAGCCTGCTTGACGGACACAAAAGGAGGCGCGCACCTGTATTAATGGGGCAGTCTAGCAGCAATCTAACAACACAATAAATTACATTTACTCAACCACAATAACTAAATAAAAAAATGATTTCGGCTCTAACACTATTATAGTAAATTAATTAAGTCGTCACAAAAAAAGAGATTGTATTATGTATCCGCATAAGCATGGCAAATCAATCAAGACGTCATCACTTTACATTGACGAAACTGATGAGTAGTATTCATTGAAGAAGTTAATCTAATAAAAAAAGACTAACTCATTTAGTAAACTGAATCATCTTATTCAATTTGAGGATTTTGTATTCGAGGATTTGAAGCTTTTCTTAGAGACAAAGAAGCAACAGGAAAGAAGAAGAGAAGTGCCGCAATACAGTTTTCCACACACTTTGACGGCAGTTTTTTTGGTAGGGATTTTGTTGTGCCCTGAGGGTTGGACTGGGCATCTGTGGCTAGCACAAAGCAGAACGATGCCATCATCATCCTGCTGCGTACTGGATGCAAGTTGGTGCTGTGTCACGATTACGGAAAAACAAATCAATCAACACTCGCTATGATTATCACTTCCCTGATTCTTTTCCTTCTCTTTGCTCTTCCTTCCTCTTTTCTTAGATCTTTCCTCTGTGTCTGAGTCAGGGTTTGGATGCTGAGCGGCAACGACCGTCCTCCCAATGTCTGAGCATTTTTAATGACCCCCTTTCACAGTAGCTAATTGAGCCCTACAGTATGTGGGCAGATCTGCAGACCAAAATAACACCAAGATCAGTGTTTGACAGGAAGAAAAAGGAGCAGGAAAGGAAAACCACTCATGCTTTCACACATAGATTTTCAATTTGTGGTCCTCGGCAGCCATTTCTTTCTGTTTGATATTTAACAAGAACTCTCGGTGCGTTGAATTATTAATACTACTCAAGCTTGTATTCTATATGCCGACACACATTTTATATACTGTACTGAATCTAGAGAGAGTTTTCCAAGTGAACACCTGACATCCACCTCTGGGCAGAAGTAGAAAACAGAGCTGTGACCTGTCAAGGTGGCACACAAAGTCCCATATGGACTCATGTCAGTTTGAAAGTCCCAGCATCCCCTGTGCTGCTGCCCTCTGGGATTACCTGGCTGGGATTCAGCGGACTGGCTGAAGCTTCCTGAGAACTGTCAGAGAACTGCAGAAGTGTTGACTTCCATCTCCAACCTTTGCACTGAAATTTCTTCACGTGTCTTCCATCTAAAATACCAATCATAAATATGTTTTAATTGTCAAGATATAAACAACGTATGAGCATGAGTGAATATTTCTTCCTTCTCTTGCTTCCATTTTCCCCATGGTGCTTCAGCTCAACATACAAAAAACAGCTCTCCTCCTCCTCCTGACTACAGCTTCGCCGTTTGCTCAAATTGTTGAAAATATTTGTGAGAAAATGAGCCCCATGTGGGATTATGATTTGAGTTAAATGATGTGAATTCAGATGCAGCATTTCATTTTAGGCAGCCTGAAAACAAGCTGTTGAGAATATGTTGGAAAAATACATTGAAATCATTTGAAAAAAAATAAAATATATATATATTTAATTTTCTCTATCTTTATACAGCGGTTCGTATGATATGTTACAAAATGTTATTCCTCATTTTGTTTTGTGTTTTCTTACAAATGTCCAGCCGCATGTGTCCATTTCCTGTCGTAACATGCATAGGGTCTTTTCAAAATAAGCTTCCGTCTTCACCTTAAGTACGGAAGTTACGTGACAAATAAATCAACATTGACTTCTGGTTTCACACCGAGTATGAACAACGGTCTCCTGGGTACTTTGAGGTTCACGATTACGCGGATTAAATATGCACTGATTTTGTGGTATATACAGTATATACGAATAACAGTGCATTACTTTTCATAGGTGCGAACGTTGTATGTGAACAGCTTGCCTAAGAACACGGAACAAACCACAGAGCTCATGAATGAGCCACTCGGTGTCAAGAGAGAGAGGGCTGAAACAGCTGACGCGAGTGTCTGAAATAGAGACACGTTGTCCATCAACACTCGCGTCACTCTCTGATGCACACGGCTGATTAAGATGGCTTCATTAATTATAACGCCGGCGTGTTGTGTAACTGATTCTTGCTATAGCTGCGCATGTTGGTAGGGCAAAGAGGGGCGTCAGTTGCAGGAGAATTTGTATATATATATACTCCCAGATCCCGCTCCAAAGTTGACTGAACATGGATCAGCATATGCTCGTTTTAGGAATCCAACAACTGATACAAATAAGAAGTAAACCCCTTTTAAAGTTAGAGAATACAGTAAGGGAATTCTCTTAAGGGCCAGATGGAGGAGTACAGGAACTGTTCAACAGACTGTCCTAAGGGACCTGCGATATTTGAAGCCTCGGGGATGAGGTATACAGAATAAATATGTTTTTTTTTACGTTTTTTCTTTGCTTAACGGAGAATATATATATATAAAAAAGAATATGTAATTTTGCACATGTTGAAGTGACTCCTGAGAGGAGGAGGAGGAAGTGGCTGAGGCAAAAAGAGAGAGTCTTTAGAGAGCAGAAGTAGATAAAGTGGTTGTTAGAATGACTAATTTCCCTTATGAAATCCGTCCTGTAAGACCTCCTGGAATAGAGACTTTATTGCATGGTGGGTTATCATTACACTCTCACTATAGATAGCCCTGGAATCCCTTGTAGACCTCGCCAGCCTACTTTCATGAGATTGGAGATTTTAGCGGATTCTGCTTTGCCCCCCAGTGGATTGACCTCTGACCTTCTTGTTTGTAGCCGTGTAAGACATGTCCAACTTTCTCCTTGGATTACTGCTCTATAGTTTGTGACCTTGAAGTGTGGTTGTGTTTTTCTGGCCCCAAACTGAGGTAAACCTGCATTATATATTAGCACAGGGAAGAAAAAAAAGATCCATTCCTGTTCAATTCATCCTTCTGCTGTTATCACTGTTAATCCTGACCACGTTCCAGACTCATGTCCTGTCCTTGAATGTAGAGTGGTGTTTAAGTAGGTGTGTTTTTGTCTGCGCCGGACAGGAATCCCAGCGCTCCCCCAGCGGGGCTGCAGCAGTTCCGTCTGTAGCCCCAGTTATTCCCTTCTCCTCCCAGCACTTAACGATCAATTCCTCCACGCAGCCGGACTCCCAGCGTTTTCTCTCACCCCCTACACCGTCCCAAAAGACTCACTGTCAGAACGAGAGGAAAGGGGGGAGGACGGGGAGACGGAATGAGACAGTAGAGGCAGTGAAACAAAGAGAGATGCATGTAAACAAAGAGAGTGAGAAGGGTGGAAGTCAGAAAAATGACATGACTGAAATCACTGCAATTGAATTTTAACAGGGAAAAGTCAGGGATTGAGTGAGTCATTAATTGAAGTGATGGAAAGGGAAGAGGAATTCAAAGATGATAAACATTGCATTGATTTGATGAAACAAAGAGTTTGATTATGAGCGATTTGTTTTCCGTCTTAGCATTTATAATTTAATCCGGATTCTAATTAGCATTCAAGTTCGAGTAACAGAAAAAAGAGCTGATCAAGGTTGAGGTGACAAAAATGAATGTTACTTTAATGACAGCAACTTTTACTTCTAGTTCATGTTCATGTGTATCGACTTCTCTGATTTGAAATGTCGTAATGTGTAGAGGGTTTGTATTGATCCTAAGAAGGAATGTTGTTGTTACAGAAGCCATGGCTAAAATCGTACAGTGTATGTCCATACACTGTACGATTTTAGCCAATTTCTGGCCCGAATTTTGAGCCGCACGACTCATTTTAGAGTCAGACGGAATTTCAGCTTCGTCGGGCAACTCGCATTCTGACGATCGGACCGCGCATAAATCGTGAGCTTTGGCTTTACATCGCAAACAATCTACATTTCTAAAATCGTACAGTGTATGCCCAGTTTAAGTCCCATCAATCACAAAAACACCGCAAGATAAGGACACTCCAGGAGATGGATCAAAAACTAAAATCATATAACATAGTAGATCAACAGAATATCAATTGTCAATGATTTTGTGTGTATTTTTTAATTGAATAAAGTTAAAGGTGAGTATATAGTTTTGGACTTTAGTTTTGGGGATTTGTACAGTTGGTCAGACAAAACAATCAATTCGAAAGCTCTGGGAAACTGTGAGAGGCATTTTTCGCCACCTCTGACATTTTATAGATTACGCAGAAAAAAAAGAGACATGAATTTTAAACAAAAATCGTTGTTGCATCTCTAAACTAATTACATGTATTCATAGCATTTAGTGTGATTTCCAGAGGCCGTTGTTTTGGCTCGGTGCTCATTCTAATCACCTCCAAACTCTTTAGATACCAAATGCTGCTCGTTCTCCACAACATACACATCACAATCACACACACCAAACCCTCCTGTCAGCAGCATCTCTCTCAACACACACACACACACGTTGTCCCTGACACACACACACACCCGTCCTCCCCATCCGTCCTCCCACACCTTAATGAGGAAGCTCATTATGGACAAACAAGCCGCTGCTCCTCTGAATAAGCAACTAGGATGGCTCCGCTGCTCAGCCGAGCGCCGAGCCGTTGGCTGAATATTTTATTGATTCTACAAGTCCAGCTGTTGATCTGTCTTGTGTACTCGTGTCATTAATATAGTGTGTGCAGAACAAAGCCCTGTGTCCTATGAGTTCATCAGGTCGTAGTAATTGGTAAGCGGCTGCTTTACCGCGCCGCGTGCTGCCCGCGGATCAAGGCCGCGTGTTTACATGTAAAGTTGATGATCTCTTCAAATATGTCTGTGTTGATTTGTGTGTGCGTTGTTGTTCTCTCAGCTCTTGCCCTGCAGATTATCTGTGTGTGCAACAAACTTCAGTCCCGAGAAGAGGAAGTGAAAGCACCTGTGTAGACGTACTATGGGTGTGTGTTATTGGCATTTAGTTTTTGGTTCTGTTTCTTCATTGTTGATCTGCAGCAATTAGTTGATTAATCAATTAGTCATTGGACAGAAAATTAATCAGCGACATTTTAAGTAGTTTTTCACACAAAAATGCCAAACATTTAATTGTTCCAGCTTCTCAAATTGGAAAATGTCCTGCTTTTCCTGCTGCTTTTCTTGCATTATAGTAAATTGCCATCCCGCTCTCATTCCCAGGGCGTCAAATGCCGACGCTTTGTCACGTCCCTCGGCGCGTGATACGCCCAAAGCACCCTTTAGCACCTGTATGAGACGCACCGATGTAAACCCAACCGCAGCAATATTAAACGCTCAGAGAAAGTGGTCGGGGAGTGTAGTGATGTACTTTAAAGAGCGAATAAACACACATAGGCGGGAGGAAGGGGTGGTGAATGGGTCCAACAAACACAGGGCTTTCATCCAGGTGACCGCTGTTTGTGTCCCGTGTGAAACCAACCACTTGTTTGTCTTTGTGTGTACGTTAAGTTTCACTTTCACTTTACAAACAGCTGTTCGTGTCCCGTGTTTACAACCTCATGTTTCATTTTCACTTTATAAACATAGTAATTTTAAGCCAAGCTATGATGTTTTTCCCTAAACCTAACTAAGTGGTTTGTTGCCTAAACCTAAGCAAGTGTATTTTCTTGAATTCGCAACGTTTACCTTGTGTCTACTGCGACCGTAGTGGAGCGTCATAGTTTGGATAACCCAGGGGTTTTAGAAAGTGAAACGCCAAGGGATCCTGATAAAGCGTCCATATGTGACGAGTTTGGATGAGAACGTGTTGAAATTGCATATCTGTTGACTGTTGCCCAGGCACATTCTCTAGATTCACTGTGTCTTTAGTAGCAGCCTGTCAGCGTCCACATACAGTTGCATGCAGAGCAGTTGTTTCCAGAGGGTTTGATGCTGCTTTAGAGGTCAACGCCCACATGTACTTTTCCCCTTCCCAACCCTCTTTTAGTCATGTGGCAGTCAGCCCAGCTTTTGGTCGTCACTTCTCAGCATTATTTTGCTGATCCCATGTGACATTTTATGTACAGTATGACACATCATAATGTGCACGTGGTTTCTTTCTGTCTGTAGGAGTTGGACGTCATATAAATTAAAAAGATGCCATACAGAGCCGATGCTGATGATGAGGTTAAAATAACTGTTTTTACACATGAATCTGTAAAATTATTCTTTTCCCTTCTTCCTTATTATTTCATCTCCCACTCCTGCATTCCACTTAATAGATAGGCAACTTTGTTATTGAAGAAATGGTGCGACATTGATTAAAAAAAATCCATTAACATCATTATTAGATGTTATGCTGTGAGTATTTCAATGTGAATGCTAAATTATATATCTTTTATGGGGGGATTTTTTTTATCAACAGTCCCCTGAGCCAAAAAGCTTTTCAAAACATTATTTTTAAAAAAATACAAGAATCGCACAGTGCCAAAAGCAATCTAAAAAGGAGAAAGGACTACCCAGAATTGCAGAAATAAATTTATTCTGGTACCTTTTTATACACTTGAAGTCTTGATTTAAAATATAATGAGTCATATTTTGTGTTTTTTTTTAATTTTTTTTTTTAAGTAAGAACACTCGTTCTTTCATAAAGGTAAATCGGTGCATTTGACAAGCAACAGAGATTCCTATTTTCCTTTGAGGACCATGAACATAAACATGCGAATGAGCAATGACATAGAAGTAATTACCGTAAGCGTATGTGCATATTTCTGCAGTGAACGCTTGTGAGCGGAATACATGAGCTTCTCAGGCTGAGGTGTGCTGAAGCTGAGGTCTAGCTACCTAATGAAGTTTCCCCCTCTAATATAATTAATTACAGCACTTATCTGACCAGACAAAACCCAGCTCGATGGATTATATTAGGATGCAACATCTTGGCCCTGGATGGCCGACTGGGAAATGGATCATGATTATCTCGCGGTTAGAACAACAGAGACGCACACACAGGCCCATCGTCTCATATCAGATCAATTAGCGGTGAGGTGCTCTGCCCTGCAGCACTCCATATCATGATGGCAGCACCAGGCAGACTGCAAAAAA
>CAKALG010023569.1:0-10233 GCA_916700815.1 Helicolenus hilgendorfi
TCCTTTGGGCAGCTGTATTTGCATAAAACAAAAGTTTTTTGCCGTGCTACTTCCAGCAATAATTACAAACAGCTTTAAAGCTTTTAATAGTGCCAGTCATTACATTGCTGTAGAGCACTTAATGATTAAGAATAATGGCCAAGCTCGCTCTCAATACAAAGAGTTTGCTTGCTGAACTTTGCAAAAAGAAAAGATTGCTGAAGAAAATAATTAGTTTTTGCTTTTAAACATAATTGATCTGCTTTAAGGTTATGTTTTCTTTGTTTCTCGTCATCGTTTCATCGAGTTCACGACTTGTGACGTGTTTTTTTCATGTTGACAGAAATGGCTGAAGTTATGGAAGTTAATTTTTTTCGGGGCATAATAAGATAATATATTGTAATTTTAGTCGTATATTGTTTTTCTTCGTAATTTTATAATCTGTCTGAGGAAAATGTTGATATTCCCAACGGCCTCATCTTTTTCCTCTCTCATTATGTCTCTGCATTTCCTGCATTATGTTACCTGCTTGCTAAACTGTTAGCGTCTGTGGCTTCTAGACGCCGACAGTAACGTTAACATTGCCGTTGCTTACCAGCGGTGTTCTTTACGACTTTACCACTTGAACGCATATCATGTAGACGACTTCCCATGTTGTAAAAACGAGCTCACGAGTTTCATTTGAAGGCACGTTTGAGTCTGTGATTGTGGATATTGGCTGGATATTGGCTATTGTTATGCAGTTCCTTGTTACCTGACTGTTAACCTGCGATCGTACGATCCTGTTGCCCGTCTGCCAGACACGATCATGACAAATAGAGGGTCAAATGCAGCAATGATTTACTTTTAAACAGCTTTTCACTTGGTAGCCATAACCTATGTTGCCCTAAAGTAAAATAAAAATATTAATCAGAAACATAATAACTGATTAAACAAAAAGAGGCAGCTGCATGCAACATATAGAATGTAGGTCTTCTGTCATGTTCTGTCTCTTATTAGTTATGTTTATGTGATTTTGGATTTGGTTTCTTTTATATTATTTCCTGTGTTTCCTGTTTTATTTTGGTAATTCACTCCTCCTGTGTCTTGTCTGGTTTTACTTCCCACCTTTGTTTGTTTTCCCGCCTTTTGTTGATTGTCTGCCCCGCCCTGATTTGTTTCACCTGTGTGTAATCATGTCTTGTATTTAAGCCTGTGTGTTCCCCTCTGTCCTGGTCGGTTCGTTCGTCTCTCCAGCCCGGTCTAGCTTTACTTGTCCTCCGTTTTGATGTTACCTCCTGCCCTGATCCTGTTCCTCGTGTTTCCCTGGTATGTGATTTTTGGTTTTGTCCTCTGTTTGGTTTCTGCTGGTTTTGTTTTTTTTGTACTTTACTCCCCTCCCTGACTTTTTGTTATTTGGATATTCAGCTTGTTTTATTAAAGCTCGCTTTCATTTAAAAGACTACCCGTTCTGCCTGTCACTCTGCATTTGGGTTCCCCCTTAAATTCACACACCATACGACATCTTCATTATGTCTACAGAAACTGAAATAACCTCAGCGTTTGCTACCAGATCCACTCATAAAGATTCATGCAAATACAAGCTGTGATGTCAAATTGAAACACTCCTCGTGGATAATTCTGCCAAACCCTTGACGGGGCTAGCTACTATTCATGGTTTCTAAAATATTAACCACAGTAACAGACCTGGAAATGATCCATTATTATTCAGCATGGCCTGCGGCTGTTGTTTAGTCAGCAACCCTTTGGTACGACATGTTTACCCAAACCTGCACTCATATTTCAGTCTTATCCACGGGGGGGCAAAATGTACTTTAAGTTCCTTCTTTTCCATAAAATCCAATTAATGATATGTATTCATGTAATGCACATTTCCTTTCACGTTTTTTGCATTTGTTCTTCTAATAACTAGAAGATATGGGCCGAGCTTAATGGAGCCGTGAGGATGCATACGGATGAGAACCCTTGTTTTGATGCGATGATTGCTCCGCATGCCTGCACATACTACCACGGGATCAGACCCCGATGGCTACGGCAAATATATATTAAGGTATAAGGTGAAGTGTGTAATGTCTAAAACACCCTTGTGCGTTAAGAGGGAGCATTAGCAGAGGTGTGTCAGCCACAGCTGGTGAGGTAGCTTGTTAAACACTAAATCGGGGTGAAGACTCGAGCATCGCTCAGTGCCGTTCCAGGTCGCCTCTCGCTGCTACAACAACACGGGAATCGTGTTAAATGTTAGAGGATGTAATTTAAACTCACACATAATGAGCTAATTATCACTTTTCCTTTTAATATAAAGTGTTAAATAACTGTATTATTATAAAAAAAAACTGCTCTATTTTTTTGGCAATTTGCATACAGATAGAAAAGTGGGGATAAAATAGAAGAAACATTATTCATGAAGTTTGAAAAGTTCTTAAATGGCCTCAAAAAAGTGTTTAAATATTTTGAAAAAGTTCTCATAAATAGAAAAATGATTGGTGTCACAATGCTTTGCAGAAAACTGATCGTAATCAACCAGAGGAGAGTTTTTAGTACTGCTCTTTATCTGAGCTGCACACTCACATCATTACCTCCGAACACATTTGTGTTGAATGCAACTGAAATAGAGGAGAGAGATAAAGGGGTAGAACCAGCTGCTGCAGGGTATAAAGTGGGTGGTTGATTTGAAATAAGCGTGTTAATGCTCTCTGTGTTGCTGCTGCTGTTAATGGTAGTTACGGTCGTTTTACAGCGTGTCCAGTATCGCCGAAACGCCCGGCTAATGCAGTCATACTTCACTTGAGCTACTTAGCATCCACAGAATGTGTAATTTATTCTTGTTTGAACAGGAAGTTGGAAACAGCATTATCGTCCTTATTTAGAGCCATTTGTGACCATTATTTTAAACTATCATGTTAATGGTTACCATTTCTCAAATGTTTTGATAAATAGGTTTTGTGGCTATGATGAAACGTAGCATACACGAAGTGAGGAATACAATAACAACTGGAATTGGGCTAACCTCTGGGCCGTGTGCAATTTTGGGCTGCGTTTGGAAACAATTCAAGCTCTGGGTTTGACAATAAATCTTGCATAATGTGTTGATGCGTTCCTTTAATTCCAATATTTGTTTTGTCGGGCTCTCCGTCACGACTGGTGGTTTTTTTTTTTTAACAACTGAAATATGCAATAAAACAAAAGTTAGTGAGAAAAGAAGCTTTGACGTTCCAGGAATCTGACGTCTAACATGACAGATTGGCTTCTACTTTTAAAACTCTGCCAGGTGTTGCTCGGCCGTCATGATATGCAGAACGTAAAAAGAGCGCGACATGAATAGCAGGACAGGAGGAGAAAAGTAGAAAACAAACGTCAGACCAGCAGCCTGATTTCCAGACATCAGGAAAAGACAGTAAAAAAAGCACAAACAAGTGACTTCTTTTCATGCCCAGCAGTCCAAACTGACATGCAACTGCACGTCTAGATTTTTTTTTTTCTGTACAATTAACTTCCTGTCGACACATCCTGAACATTTACTTTTTAATGAATGAATGAATTTACATTTAATTATCTTTTATCTTTAGCTCTATATGGTATTTCTCATTATACTTTTTACATGTTTAATCAAGCTTCTCACTTCACACTTAATTACAGGATGTTTTATACTGTAAACAGTAAAACATATTATATACATATTTTTACACCTTTGATAAATAATTAAAATCAAATATACTAGTGTAGATAATGTCAATATGCCAATGCCAGCTGGTTATCTGAGAGATAACTAGACTTCTGCTCCTCTTCATGGCTCTGTTTTCAGGCTTTAAACAAATCTAGCCCATGACGGGAGACTTTGACCAATCACAGGTCATTTCAGAGAGAGAGAGCGTTCCTATTGGCTGTGCTCCGGCTGGTGGGCGGTGCTTGGTATTTCCTCAACAGATCTCACAAGATGATTCTGAAAACATTTGAGGAGAGAAATAGGCATTACAGTATCAGAATATTGATTCATATTTGATCAGCGCTGCTTAGTTTGACTGTTTGATCGGAGTTCAGAGTGATTGACAGCTGCTCAGAGACGGCAAGGCTCCAGCTCGGCTCTGATTGGTTGTTTTCCTCCGGTCTGTGAAATCTTTGCAGATGCCATTAGGAGCAGCGGAGGACACAGAGGAACATGATTTTTTTTCAGTTTACCTGTCTCATCTACTACTGTCAAGATATAGATATGTTTTATAAAAATAACTTTTTTTAAATCATATTTAACCAGTGCTGCTTTAATCTAATCTAGAATCGTATAATTTTGTATTCAAATGTTTGCTTGATTTTTAAATGAATAATGTGTACAAAAAACAGCCACATTTCATAAGAAAAGACACATGAAACAACTTTAATATAAAATATAATATAATATAAAATGAAATACATCTCATTACATGTAGGATCTGAGATGAGGTGGTTTCAGTTTTTTACAAATTCATGACATGAACTCAGCGACCCGGTGCTGCTGCTGGTGATGAGATGGTGGAGTGGTGTCTCGCCAGCTGAAAATGATTAGCTCTCTAATTAAAACTGAGGAGAACTCAGGCCTCTGCCAGATATCAAATCTGTCCCTGCTGCCCCAAATACGTAATTTGGTCAGTGTTGAAGATGGCTGAGCTTTCTGGGACTTTAATTTAACTGAACCAAACCAAACATATTGGACCTTACTGAAGGGAGAGAGAGAGAGAGAGGGAGAGGGAGGCAATCATTTTGAACAGTATTACAGGACTATTAGACAAAACAACTGAAGAACCACATGAAAACAAACTGTATTAGGAGTGTCTAAATCAGATCAACAAAGTCAACTACTTTCCATTCAAGGAAGACCATAACCCACTGGTCTACGTGGACAGCTCAGGCCTGTACTGCAGACCAGTGTCATGAGGTTAAGTGCAGTACCACGATTTATCCACCAGATGGAGACACACACCCTCGTGGAAGGCTGAAGATAGGCTGTTCAATGCTGGAGGAAGGCAGAGTGCAGAGGCTCCACCGTGCAAACGAATACAGACGACCCAAAAATAATCCAGAGACATCGGAGTAGCCGTTAGCGGCGTTGATATTCCCTCGGACACAACTTTTGAAACAACAAAGGCGTAATTTATTTTTAATTTAATTTAAGACGTAATTTATTGTTAGTGCTGTATAAAGTTTCTCTTCTTCGACTGCTGGTTCAGTGAGCTTTGGTCGTAAAGTGATATGACGTATACCGCTGGAATCTGTGGAGTCTCAGCTCTCCTATTTTTTCCTTCCACCAAGGCCAGAGGCCTCGGAAGGAGGTTATGTTTTCATCGGCGTTGGTTTGTTGGTTTGTTAGTTGGTTTGTTTTTTGGTTTGTCCGTTTGGACGATAACTCCTAAAGTCTGCGATGGATTTGAATGAGATGTTTGGCATAATGAACAATCCATTTGATTCTGGTGACGATCCGGATCATGATCCGGCTTAGGGAATTTGTTTTGAATAAATCTGTTCAGCCTGTGCGTTAACACCAAAGGCTACCACAGGGGGGCAGCGACGTACATGAAACCTGCCTTGGCGGAGGTCTGCGCTCTCCGAGTGCACTTCTAGTTTAAATGACATATCAGTTGGTCGTGCGGGTCACATGGAGTAGCAGAATTGCTAGCGCCACTATGCGTGCATGCACCCGTAGCGTGTTTTTGCTGTATGCTCATTCAGTTGCTTGGTGTTGGAATTGAGTTTTGTTTGTGTAAAAATGGTTATCACAAGCTTTTAGCTGAGCTTCTTCCCGTTATGTGTGTACGCAGGATGATGCTACATGTTTAACATGTCCTTATCTGACCTTATATCTACCGGGCTGTGGTTCATATAGAGATTTGTTGGGCTAACAGTTTGTTTTTGACCCAACTCCAGTGACAGTGATGATGACTTCAGAAAGAAATGCATTAGGTCAGTGTGTCTGGTATTCTGTTGTTTTAGCTATAAGTCAGATATACAGAAGGCGGTTATGTACTGTATGTGAGCCAGAACATTTTAGCAAAAGAAACCTAATACAGCCGTCAGTTAGCCGAGTGAACATAAACTCCGGTTTATTGTTTTGTCTGCTGGACAAACAGCAAAGCCCGGTTTAAAGATTTAGCTGATGGGAGCCAGCTGAATGCTAACCAAACACAACCGAGACTGTGTGACAGTAACTTTTACTGCGGGTTTATTTACCACATGTCTTTTTAAAGATAAACAAGAAAGACCAACAGTCTCAAAAGAAGTCAATGCCTCAAAAATGCCCATCTTTGATATTAACAATTGATTAACAATGTTTTATTAAACCTTTATTTAACCAGGTTAGTCCCATTGAGATTAAGAACCTCTTTTCCAAGGGAGGACCTGGCCAAGACGGTCAGCAGCAAGAACATAAAGTTGCAGACACAGACACAAACACTAAAAGCACTAAAATGTGCATTAAAAGAGAACTATCTAAAGACAAATGGGGGGACAAAAGGGAACTTTTCTGGGAGTCAGCTGTACAACAAGGGAAGCTGAAAACATTGGCATGCCATAGAGTCTGCTTCTAAAGCCTTTATTTTAGATTTAAATATGTTTAATGAAACAAGCTCCTTGATTTTTAGGTCATTTTGGAGCAAATTCCAGGCTGAGGTTGCAGAATATACAAAAGTCCTTTCCCCAAGTTTTGTCCGAGCTTTTGGGACAGAGAGCACAAATAAGTCCTGTGAATACTATCCACAATTTTTCTGCATAATAAAAACACAAACAAATTGTATAAAGATGTACCAATCCCACCCGAGAGTACAACTCACAGTGGTGCGTCAGAGCTGTACAATTTGTAATGAACCTTAAGGATGCATGGCGAGCTACATCAACCATAAGAAGGCGTTGAGCAGAGGCGTGCATGTACAAAACATCTCCATAATCTAAAACCGGTAAAAATATAGTGGAAACAAGACGCTTGTATGTAACATGAGGCAGCGAAGATGACTTACATGAAGCCTACTGTATGTCAGCCGTTAAATGTGTGACACAGTTACAAGTTTCCTCGAACCACTTGAATGATGAAATGTTTGCGTTTTCTTTAGAAAGCCGTGTTGATAGCTGTTATCAGAACATAAATATAGAGCTGGTTCGTTGGGGTATTGCTCCATTACAGGCTTTGTTACAGCCGTGACCTTTTCAACGAGACTTGCAGCTCTTGTCCTCCGTTTCTTTCTGCCTCTCTTGGATCTACTTTTTGTCTGAATGTACATTCGTTCATCTCTCTAAAAGAAACAACTCTTTTAAAGATGTGATATAATAACGGGGCGTTGTCTGCAAACAGGAACATGAATCTTGGCAAAAACTCTATCATTTTCACAGCAGATCTTTGCCAGCGTGTGATAACAAAAGCATCCACAGGCTGCCAGGTCTTTTTAAGCTTTTCACGGAGACCACTGTAAAACAACTCATTGTTATCTTGAAGGTAATGTTATTTTGCAGCAGTGAGTCAGGAAAAAAAAAAAAGTCTCAACTGTGTGAACTGGACTTCTTCACTCGTGCACTGTCGTGACCAGGAGTCATGGATGAGTTTGCCTCGGCTCATTTGTTTTTCGCGGATAGCCCTCTAATCACATGCACATGCACACAATCAAGCAAAACCGGGAAACACACACACACACACATGCACAAAACACGGCCCAAATGGTGCATCAAATTACTGAAAGGGAAGCAGGATGATGTGTTTGTTTATCCTCAGGATCTGAAACAGAAATAAATGGCCACTTTATCACAGTAACGCACACAACCATCCATCCAAGAGTGATAAATCGGCACTAGTGCTGCATGTTTAAGTCCAACAGAGGATTAAGAATCAACGTTGGTCAAAGTCAGTGGTTGCAAAGCAATAACTTCAAGCTAAGGTTGAGGTATTGTTATATAACTTGACACGTTAAGACATTGGCCTTTATATTTCTGAATCTGTCTTGGACTGCTTAATGGAAATAATGATTATATCTTGCGAACTCCAAAGGGCAGTTCTCATGGTACAGTATAAATGCTTCCCTCCCTCATATTTATCAACGTAACATCTCAATATTCACTCTCTTTTAGCTCCGTTTTTGGTCCCCACCAACTCCTGAGGGAAATATCTGTCTCTTATGTCACCAGCTTTAGTCGCTAACTGTTTCTGTCTGCCGTTTGGTGCTGAGCAGGTAGTGGACAGCGGGTGTTTAGAGCTTTTTTGCTGAAAATATCTGCCTGCAGGACCCAGTTAACTTAGCTTAACAGAAAGACTGGAAACCGCAGCTTGTAGTTTTTAAACTTTGTTTTAAACACGGCCAAAATGATTCATCAAATTACTGAAAGAGAAGCAGTAAAAATGTGTTTTGTTTATCCTCAGGATCTGAAACAGAAGTAAATGGCCACTTTATCACAGTAACGAACACAACCATCCATCCAAGAGTGATAAATCGGCACTAGTGCTGCATGTTTAAGTCCAACAGAGGATTAAGAATCGACGTTGGTCAAAGTCAGTGGTTGCAAAGTAATAACTTCAAGCTAAGGTTGAGGTATTAGGTGGTGAAAAATTATACCGCTTGTATGCAGATGGGTTCAAAGAAGCCAAAGTCAGGTTTAGGATTATTAATTCGTTGTTGATGTGTGCTCGTGATTCCACTTGACACGTCGAGACATTGGCCTTTAATATTTCTGAATCTGTCTTGGACTGCTTCATGGAAATAATGATTATATCTTGCTAACTTCAAAGGGCAGTTCTCATCGTACAGTATAAATGCTTCCCCTCCCCAATATTTATCAATGTAACATCTCATTTCACTGAGCTGATGATGTGCCGACACATTCAAATAAAAAGTAGTGATATTAAAAAGCTGGCACAGATGATTATCATAAAGACAGAACGTTCTACAACTAGACCTTAAACATCCCTCTATGCAAACGCCGACGCGTCTCGCTCTCCTTACCCCTAATATTACTTTAACCATCCGCCATACCCCAAAAGGCTTTATTCAATCATTCCATATTGTCATGAGTTTGTCAATCAGTTTGTTCCTAATGACTTAATATCATTGTTTTCTGTTTCCGTTTTCAGTAGAGCTTTTAAAATAATAATTTGAAATACCAATGTATTGGGGTCCAGTCAAAAGCTCATGTTTGCCATGGGTCCTAATCTAAAGTATCACACACTATCAAGGGGTAAAGGGGCACACTCTCACTTATTTTGAAGGAGACGGACGCAGACGTAGCATATTTTCATTTTACACAATATGCAAATTAACTACAACTTTCCTAAATAATATTTTATTTTCTTTAGATGACATTTATTACATAACTAATAATGTTTTGAGAAGCAATAACATTTTGCTATGATGGTTGTTTCTTACAGTAGTTTATTCAGCCGGTAGTCCTTGTATGTTAAATATGTTGGTAGGATGAGGGTTAAACGTGCGTTAACAGATGGGTCACTTCAGCGGAAACAAGTTGTGAAAACAACTCACGTATCATCACCCTTTAAGCTAATATGGTGATCTTGTTGCTGAGTTACACATCCAGCAGTTACAGAGTCGTGTTTCTGGTGAATGTCAAATATTCACTCTCTTTTAGCTCTGTTTTTGGTCCCCACCAACTCCTGAGGGAAATATGTGGCTCTTTAGCTGCTAAATGCTCCACAATGTTCACCAGCTAGAGTCGCTAACTGTTTCTGTCTGCTGTTTGGTGCTGAGCAGGTAGTGGACAGAGCTTTTTTGCATAAAATATCTGCCAAAAACAATAATAGGAAAGCACCCAGTTAACTTAGCTTAGCATAAAGACTGAAAACCGCAGATCGTAGTTTTTAAACTTTGATTTTGACTTTGATTGCACGCCTGTACGTGGTTCTAGTACCGTTACCAAGTCCTGGTCGGCCTCATCAACAGCAACGATTAGTCAGCCTGCAGGGAGGAGGTCCAACACCTGGCAGCTTGGTGCGCTGAAAACAACCCTCAACAGCAAGAAGACCAAAGAGCTCATCGTGGACTTCAGGAAGACCAAAGGTAGCACTCATTCTCCCATCTATATCAACGGGATGGGACCTCTCTTGGACCCTCAACACTTCCACCCTGGTCAAGAAGACTCACCACCGTCTCTTCTTCTTGAAGAAAGTCCATCTGTCTCCTCCGATTCTGGCGAACTTCTACCGCCGCACCGTCGAGAGCATCCTCACCAACTGCATCACTATGGCAACTGCTGCGTCTCGGATCGGAAAGCACTGCAGAGGGCGAGGAAAAACTGCCC